>JBBYHK010006799.1:0-11976 GCA_038382065.1 Adansonia grandidieri | reverse complement strand
AAGAATGATCTTTTGAATTTTGTAAAGGAGTTCCATAAGAATGGTAAGCTAGAAAATATGTTTGAGTTCTTCATCTTTTTGATTCCAAAATTGGATTTAGGGTTATTTTTGCTTGATGGAGATTTTTTAATTGGTGGAGGATCAGAATTAAAACCATTGATTTCTTTCCTGAATTTTGCATGAATCATTGTTCTTTGGTTATTTGTAGCATTGTTGGTGGCTGGCTTCTTGTGTGACGGCTTTTTAGTATTTATGGTTAGCAAGAAATGAAGTGGTCTTTTATAATAAAAGTTTGTGTGGAAGATCCTCTTATTTATTGTCAACCTTTGGTCCTTCCATTTGATTAAGGCAACTAAGGAGGATTTGAGGTTGAGGACGCTATGTGGTGATGCAATCCAGCAGTTTGTGCCATGTAAAACAAAGAAGGTTTATTGAATCTAGTCTCCTCTTACTATAGGGTTTTTAAAGTGAAATGCAGATGGATCGACAAAACAAAAGCTTGGTCCTATTAGAGTTGAAGGAGTGTTGAGGAATGATGATGGAAAGATTGTGGCTCTCTTTTTGGTTTACTAGGAGAAAATTGATGGCTATTAAAATTGCTCTGGAAGTGTTAGTTATGATAGGATAGAAGTCTTTTATTAAAGGTTTGGTTGTTGAATCTGACCCGAAGATAGCTGTCCCATGGTACTCCAATTTGGAAGCTCGATCTTGGAGGTAAGGGGATGTCTTGTTCAAGATAGATGCCCTGGTAGAAATATTTGATACGTGAATTTCAAGGATATTTTTCATGAAGCTAATTGAATTCTTGATTCGTTAGCCAAAGCTAGAGTTGATAGAATTAATTTGTTTCCCCTGTGTTTTTTTTTAATGTGCTGTGGCTCAGGTTATTTAAACTTGGACTCTGTCTAGAGATGTTTTAACTGAGGCTTTCTCCTTTTCAAGGATGTTCCTTTTCATTTCATAAACGATGATTTAGTAAAAAATTATAAAAGTACAATTGAGTTTTATCCACCATGTACTCATTTACGTTAACATGCCTGCTTAATTGTCCATCAATGCTTCCTTTTGCTACTTCTCCCTCGCTACCAATTCACTATAGTGAAAAGAAAAAGCAACATTAGCACAAGATCAAAAGCTTTAAAACAAAAACATATATGCAGAGTTAATTTTAAAGAACGTACTTCTGTATTAGAAATAATTTAGTAGTTTAAATAAAATTGTGTGAAGGGAACAACCAGAGAGCACAAGTTAGTTGTGATGCTTTGGAGAAGTCATGGTTCTCTCTAGCCTTGAGGATTTGGAAAATTAGAGCAAGTCGAATTTGGGTGTTCACACTTTGTTCTGTTACGAGGATTGTCTCCTTTCGTAGTTGCTGACATTCCAATTCAATGTCTTCAAACGTTTCTCTTACTTGTCTTTGCCCCTCTTTGATCCTTTTTTGCTCTTTAGTTATTTCCTTCATCTCCACTCTTAACCTTTCCATGCGAGAGTTTTAGGTTTCTCAACCTTCTTCTCTTCTGCTACAAATTAAAATTTCATTTTGGTGTCAAAAAGTTTTGAAATTCAACTCCAAATAAGTTGTAAATAGGGAATCCATGAATGTAATGTAATTTAGCTTCAAGACACAGTAGTTTAAACTTGCTTTTAAAATACAGGATGCTTTGGTGAATACATTTTTAGAGGACTAAATACGAAAAATCTATTAATTTTAGATGCAATATAATTACATGATATTAATACAATATAAAAAAAATTAAAACATGATATAAAGCATAATTAAACACCAAAAATAAAATAAATATGACACAAATAAATGAACATTTTATAATTTATATAGCATAAATTATTATCATGTCATTTAAATGAGAATATAATACCATAAATATGAAATATGATCATGTTTTACAAATTTAACATGAAAATATGGATTATGAAATTGAAATAGGTAAAAGCCTTCAACAACACAAATAGGTAGAAGTAAGAATTTACTGTACAAAAGCTAATGCTATGTTTGGCGATATGAATTTAAAAATTTAGATTTGAATTTCATTTTCTATATAATTTGTGATAATGAAATACATGTATTATATATAAATTAGTTATGATTAAAAATAATTATATATTTGAAAGATATAAAACAAAAAATTCAAATTTACTAAATTAACCAAAAAATATGGATCTAAAAAATTTATGAATTCGAAAAATAATTATAAATTTTAATTTTACACATCTTTTTATACTAAATCCAAATCTAAAATTCGAAATCTAAGTTCTGAAATGCAACAAAAACTTTAGTGTATTTGGTGTGGCCTTGTATAAATATTCTTCCAAATAAGAGGATAAAATATTTTAGGTGACTTAGTATGCATGTAAAGTTCAAGTCACTTACAGGTTTTACCTCATACACCACAGATTTGATCTCATTCGATATACATCAAATGTGATAATTAAATGGTGAATATTCATGTTAATAGACTTATTAATGATTATTGAAATAAATATACTATCTTATATCAGAAATGTCATTATCATATGGCATGATCTGCTTGAAAGAGACAAACACTAACATGGGATAAACGTTTCATTCAATTTTTCATCCTTCACCCTTTGCTCCTCTCCCCCTCTGTATTTCGTCTCTTTTTCCAAAAATTTCTCTGATCCTAATTTTTTAATTTTTCTTTTGTTTATTATTTTCTTTATTTTTTAACTTGAAAAGTAAAAAAAAAAAAAAAAAAACTTATATAAAGATGTAGTATTTTTTTATATATATGTTGTGTCCTTATTGATTGTTATTAGACAGATCACAAAATATTTGATTAGCCAAGTTAATTTAAAATGCAAATTATAAACACAAACTTTAGTATTAAATCGAATATTTGACCATAGTTATTATATCAAATTAGCAATTAATTCTAATAATCTTTCACGTGGTGAGAGAGAAGCTTTTTTCTCACTACGAGGAATTAATCTTTTGGTGATAAAGGAGTATGTTACTTATTATTATTATTATTATTATTATTATTATTATTATTATACTACAATTAATAAATCATAATTTAAATTTATTAAAAATTATTAATATTATTGAAATACTTTTTATTTTCAGACTGTGACTTTCATTATAAAAAAATTAAAATACTTATAAATAATATAACTTTACATAATTTTACATTTTAATATATCCATATAATTTTCGTAATTAGTAAGTAGATTTTGCACCTATAAATAATAAAGATACATTTATTGAAAAATAATATACGAAACAAGTAATCAAGTAGATTCTAACAAAAACCCTCTAAGCTTTTGAGAAGCTTAGCTTCAGTAGCATGCAGATAAGCAATGGTTTCTCAAATGAATTACCTTAATTGGTCGTGAAAATATAAATTAAATAGAAATTTTCTCCCACTTCGCTGGGAAAGTTCTAATATTTATAGATTTTTAATTGAATTAATAATCTCATAAATTTAGTTAAAATTTATTAAATAATTATTATTTATTTAAATAACTGTTTTGTGTTTTAAAATTGAATCATTACAATAAAATATTTAAAATATGAGGTAAATTGAGATACAATATGAGAAAATAATTGAAATATAATGCCATACAAAAAAAAAAGCATGACATGAATACACGAATTTATCAAAAATATATACAAAATGAATTACTAACATGTAAAAATTTATAAAAATTTATAATACTTTAAATAGGTAAAAAAATACACGAAACATGAAAACGTACAAAGATACAAAATTTTCTCTGAATTAAATAAATATGACAAATTATGCATAATATGTCATTAATAAAGACACAACGTGAACATAATGAAATCATTTAAATTTTTTTCTAAGATAAATTATACAAAATATAAGATAAATTGATACATGAGACGAATACAACATAAGAAAATAATTAAAACTCAACATAAAAAATAACATGAATATGATACAAATAAATAAATGTATTAAAATATGCACAATACTAAGTATTGACATGTAAAAATTTATATAAATTTATAATTCTTTAAACACACTAAAAATAATACGAATAATGTCTTAAAAACACAAAATTTTTACTAAATTGAAACACTATGATATGTCATGAATTGAGACAAAACAAAAATATAATATGAAAATGCAAACTCTTTGTAAATTGAATCATGATAACAAATTTTAAAATAAAACATAACTTAAAGGCATGATACAAACATAACATATATAAAAAAATAAAGCACAACATAAAAATTAAAATGAATACGGTATGGATATACAAAATATGTTAAAATATATATAAACCAATAATTAATATGTAAAAAAATACAAAAAATCAAATGAACACGATATATATAAATTGATTAAAATACAACATAAAAAATAATATAAATATGACACGAATACACAAATGTATAAAAAATATATACATATAATAAAACTATTATTAACATGTAAAATTTATAAAAATTATAATATTTTAAGGATTTAAAAAATAACACGAACGCTAGTGTACAAAATTTTTTTAATTTTATCTCTCTTTTTATTTTTTCTTTTAGTTAATATTATACATATATGTTAGATAATGAATAACAATAATGAAGGCAGCTGTTAAACTATCCAAAAAAAAAAAAGCAATTAATGACGTTAAATTAATTAAGAAATAATTTAATTAAAAATTATTCAAAAGTCAAAATAAAATTAAAAAAATAAGAATAGTTTAGTCTTTCATTTACTTTTATATGTATTAGAATTGGCGTACCCAATATGTAAGTGAAAATAAAAAAATAACGATATAAAAAATTTTATTTTGAAGAAAATATTTAGAAAGAAAATGGGTAGTTTTAAAAAGAGTGGACAGATTTTAATAAATTACTAATTTTTTCAAAAAAAAATTATGTAAAAAATTTAAAAAACATTAATATCCCTATTTTGTTATGTTATACTATGAATCTTTTGATTTTTTTATAAATTTACCAATTGTGTTGGTGTCACGGTGCAAATTCAATCACATATATTATAATGGCATATAAATATATATTTTAAAAAAAAATTGGGCATTTAAAATAAAAAAAACTACACATAACTGACAAAAACTTACCTATTGAACTTGAGAAAAAAAAACTCAAACGACAACGTGGGCGGATTACAACAATACTCTGGTATAGATCTATTGGCATTACTCGAAAGTCAAAGTAAAATTAAAAAATAAAATAAAATTAAGAATATATTGATATTTTAATTTTATAGAAATGCGCACCCACAATATGGATGCACCATATTCCAGTTAGATCTCTTGGCATTTTGATATCTTTACATGATCACACTATACATCTTGACTTTGCTTTGCTTGATTCAAACAAATTTATTTAAACAATAACATGAAATGGACTGAAAGTACATACATATATATATATATATATAACTTGAAGTGAAAATAAAATCATTGAATAATTATTTTTCTTATTTTTGAATCAACAAAAATTGTTCTTTTTATTTCCTTTTCCTTTTTTTCCTTGCTTCTCCTTTTGTTTCTTCTTCTGTCCTCTACTGATGAAATTGTTGACCTAGCTCATATAAGCTTCTTGACACTATTAGAAAAATTGATATAGAAATATTTCTCTCTTTCACTTTGTGTTCCAAAGAGCATTTTCATTGATATATAGCCAGTATGCAAGCATGTACAAACAGAAAGTTTTTCTAGTTGACAAAATAATTTCTAGTTGACAAAATAAAGGCTAAATGATCGCTATCTAAATTTAGCGATTTGACCAAATTTGTAAAATTTATTGCTTGTACATGTATCAAGGGATTTTGCTCTAATCAAGGAGTTGGTCTTATGACCTTCTTTTCTTATACTCCCAGCAAACTAAGTTGTGGTCATGACATGAGGCTTAGTTTAGTGCAGAGCTCCTGAAAAATCTTTATTTTTGCAAAGCCTCGGTGAAAAGATCTACGACTTTTTGACAAGAAAAGACAAACTAAATAACTAGTAATCCTAATGCAACCCTTTCTCGAACATAATAATAGTCAAACTTAATATCTTCTGTTTAAGCATGAAAGATGGATTAATAGACATGTGAAGTGTACTCATATTGTCACAAAATAAAGTAATAGGTTGCGAAAGTTGTCAACCTATATCTCGTAGTACATAAGACAACCATGTCAGCGTAGCAATTATGGAGGCCATTGGATGATGCTGCCTTTGCATTGTTCGAGCCACTGTATTTTGTTTCTTTGCACTCCTTAACATGCAATTAACTCCAAGAAAAATGCAAAAGTTTGTGATAGATCTTTGATTGCTTAGACTGTGACAACCTAAAATTTATAGCAGCTTATACCTTTTAGAAATTGAGGTGCTTAGATGTAACAGCTTATATCTTATCAAAGTTGAGGTGCTTAGTTGTAAAACTTAAAACCTAAGAAGTTGAGCTTTCAATTATTATAAGTTTTGAGGTCTAATTTTAATTTAGGATTAGTTTTCACACATCATGGTCTAGTGTACTTTTGCAAAGTTTTCCGATTGTAGGCTTGGACACCTCATGGCCATGTGTCATTTCCAAAAGCGATCTACATGTCTAGGCAAGAAATTGAAAGGTTGTTAAGTAACTTTAAATAGCTCCATTTGATGGAACTAGAATGCAGAATTTCTCTCTCGTATAAGAATTTCAGCAAGTTCATTTTACTATTGTAGTGTTATTTTTTGTTTTTTTTGGAGTTGATTTTAAAACTTTGGAGTTGAAAGCTAAGTTCTAGAGGTTTAAAGTGTTCTTTTGTACTTGATCATGATTGTAAGTAGCTAACTATAATTAATTCCTTAGGTTTCGTTAATTTTAATTTTTTTTTTTTTTAGTTTGGGCCAATTCTTTGAATCCATGAACCCTAAGATTGCTCTTTTGTTAGTATTTCGTTTTTGATCTTTATAAACTATGATTTACTTTTAGGTCTGTTTTATGTGCCTTCGATTCTAGTTATGCTTAACAAGATTGGTCTATCTATTAAACACAAAATTGTTCTTTAGAGCCCTTAGAATCCTAAGGCATCATTCTTGTCAGTTTTTATTCATTTGGAATGATAAAGTCCTTTAAAATGATTTATGAACATTACTTAAAGCTTTTACTATGTTAACTAAAAGTTTTATGTTTTCATGCTTTTTATGATCTATTTAATTTAATGGAAGTTAATGTTTTGAATGAAAACAAGATCCAATTAGAAGATTTTGCTTTGAACTACTTTGAATTCATCTGAATTGTATTAAAAAGTTTTGATCTTACCTTTTTCATATATTCGTGAAACCTATATTTTTATGCCAATTCAGATTTTACCAATGGGATTTTGACTCGTATGATTCATTTATAGAAGTTTGGACCTATCTAATGCATGGATGAGGATTTGTATATGAACTTCTAGCTAATAGGTAGTGCCCTTTATGGGAGTTTGACCTATTTAGATGCATAAATGAAAGTTTGAACTTCATTGAATTATGTCGAAGATGAAGTAAATATGAACTTTTTATGATATTTGGACTTGCTGAATTATTAAACAAAAGTATAATACTCTGAATTTCATATGAATAAGTTTTGATTATCTATTATGTTCTATGAATGTTAATGAGCATTTCAAAGTTTGCTTAAACTATGAAAATGAGTATTTGAGTTCCAAACATTTTGAATAAGTTAGAACTTTTGAAGTAAATCCACTAGGATGTTGAAAATATTCCAAATTTGATTTCATTCCTTGGTTTTGTGCTAATTTGGATGTTATTTCCTTAATTATCGTTATATTACTTGCTTGGCTTTTGGCTCATTAAATTGTTAATCTTTTTCAAATTAAGGCTCGAAGTGTTGTGTTCTTTATGAAGGCTTTTTCTTAAAGGTGTTTTTATGCAAACTTATAGAACCCACATTTTGGCTTCTGGTGTTGTTTATGTATATTTTAGGTATAACCTCTTTTGAAATAGTTTGTTTTTGTTGTAAATCGGTAAAATTGGGGATGTAAGCTATGTATCTATGACCTGGTTATGGGATTTGTATAATATGCTAAATGGTTGGGCTCATATAATTAAAGTTATAGTTTGTATGTTTTGAATCCTGGTATATGATATCATGTCTATTGGTATGACCTATGTTGTATTCGAGGCATGACATAGACACTCAGTCTAGTTTGCATCTGAGATTGATTAAAAATGAAGTGTAGATTGGAAAAAATATGAACACCAAAACCCAGTGTACCTTTAATGAAACGAAGCAATCTTTTCATAGATTGAAAATGAAAAATAGTTAGTTAATGCAAAAATTGACATGTTATTCACACTAAAGACAATGTCTCGCTTTGTGAAGGTCAAGATTAAAGAGCTCTTAAAATGCTTCGGAACAAGGTAACATCATGAAAAAGTGGATCATGTTTTCAAACTGGCTTATAATCACCCATTTTAGAACAATTTAAAAGAGTTTGAGCAAATATTTTTTGGCAAGGAAATAATCCACTAGAATGCTAATGCATTTCAACTCCCAAAAAATAATGTAAAGCCCTTATACCCTTCATGGGAAATTCTTAGGTTAATTGATGAATAATATCGTTCAATCGATGGTTGCTAGTTCCTATGAGAATAATATCATCAACATATAAGAGAAATAGTATTGTCCCATGAATAGCATGATGAACAAAGAAGGATTTGCACTAGGACAAAAGAACTCGAAAGAAAAAAGAATCATTCAATCATGCTTTGAATGCTTATTTAAGTCCATATAAAGCATGTTTTAATATGCAAACATATTTCGGATCACCACCATCTGCAAAGCTAAGGGGTTTAGTCATGAAAACTGATTCTTGAAGTTCCCCATGCAAGAAAGAATTCTTAATATCAACTTCTTGATTTCCCATCCATTAAGCACCACTACAAAAAAATAGCCACCTACTAATAATCGAAAATCCTTCAGTATATACCCAAAAATTCGTCAATGTAGGCCCCAAACACCTTTACCGAAGAAAAAAAATTAGATATTCTGACAAAAAAATTACTGTTGGTATAAGCCTTCTCAGTATAGACCTTTATTGATGATCATATTCTCGGTAAAAACTTATAAACCTATAGTAATGGCTAATCCGTCAGTAAAAGCATCACTAAAAACGAGCTGTTTAATAATAGTGTTTGCCATCATAAAACCTCATGCGCTTACAGTGATAATTGGTTCGTCAGTAAAACAATCACAATATGATAATTTTTGTAGTGATTTACTGACAACTTTCATCCATCAATAAAGATTAATAAGCCTATGATGATGACTTTTTGGTTAGTAAAACCATTTTCTATGCCTTGGATAGAAAATTTTTAATGTTTAATTACTAAATAACTTTTCATTTCATTTATACATTTATGTTATTAAAATTCATTTTATTATAATTGTAATTTTAAATAAAAATATTAAATTAAAGTATAATTTTTAATACAATTTCGTATAAAAATAAAGAAAGAAAGTTGCAAATAATTGTCTTATAATATTCAAGTTGAAATAAACATCAAAATATGTTTGCAAGCATCAAACTATAAAATAAACGAAAAAATGCTCTAAAAAAAGAGCATAGATATAACTCCTTCAAAGAGATGAATCTATTTCCTTCTCTTATTTTTGTAGCCTCCTATATCAATGAGTATCTATACTTCAGCACTTATCTTATTCTCCCTTACAATTCTATTAAAAGAAGAGAAGACAAGACAACACGTAATGATATGGACATAAGGAGTAGGAGTGTAATACTTGAAAGACTAAATAGGAATAGAGGTAAAGACAATATAGGCTAAAAGCAGTCTTTTCAAAGAATGAACACTGTAAGATATGCTGAAAAACGTGCTATCTAGGCAACATAATTGATATTCATCATATTGACACTTCTCAAGCAATAATTATTATAAGAAGTTAATTTTAAATAGAGAAGGAGAGAGTTCATGATAAGGTGGCAATTGAGTGTGCTGGGTAGTTTAAGGTTGATTCTTTGGAGACTTTAGGTCGAGCTTGTTAAATTTTAAAGTCAATTTTTGTAAGACCTGTTTCTATTTTGGCTTGGGAAGTTTTCAAATTAGACTGCGTTGTATAACCTAAAGCATTGAAATAGATAACACAAACGTAAAACCTTTCGACCCTATTACAAAAAAGTCTAAAATGTATCAAGATAAATAGCATGGTCATACCAATTATCCCCCTTAGCAAAATAAAGACATCAATTATATTAGAAAGAACAAGAGAAAAACATAATGTCTAAATATATGGAAAGAAAAAAAAACAAGTGCTACAAGAGAAGAAATGTCCCTGAGAGAATACCACTAAAATAACTTCCATTTAATGATAAGGACTTAAATTTTAGATAACATACACCAAGCTAAACATATTTAAAATTAATTTTGAAAAGAAAAAACATAACGTTTAAAAAAATAAAAGAAAGAAGATTATTAAAGTGAAGAACACTTTCATAGAGACAATAGATTAAATACATGTAATTAAAGCTACTAAAGAATAAGAGTCTATATTAGAAAATAAAGCATAAATAAGGAATCTGCGAATTCAACTTTAGTTTCATTAATTGTAGAAGGCTAGAAAACATGAACAAGACTTGCTCTATGTCGTCACCTCATAAAGTTACTTCAACTCCACATATGCCAAGCTAACCCTTATGAATGAAAATGTTATTACTTTATTGAGTAGTAGAGTTTGAAAAAAAAAATCTGCTTTTGAATCCCACTGCATGATAATCTGAAAATTGTAAGGGAAACATCTAAAAGCTTATACATCATACTTCAACCAAAGCTTATACATTGTTTAACTGAGTGCCATGAAATTGATTCCTTATACATCATACTTGAAGATAAGTTTGGAAAGCTTATGAGCTATTGCTTCTATGATTGTTTCATAAAAAGTTATCCTAATATACTTTTCTGGAGTCGGTTAATAGACTTTGAAGTAATCATAAATAAAGGACATACCTATAAGAGTGTCTTTTTGTCTAAAGGTACATAAAATTAAGGTATTGTGGTGGATAATATCTGAAATCATCTTGCAAAGAAAACCACAATATATAATCAACATATAAATAAGTAAAAAACTAATAATCATGCCATGCAGAGTATCATTATATATAAAAAGCAAAACATGGTAGTTAATAATTAAAGTTGTTTCATAATTTTCCATCTATTCAAGATAAATTTAAAGAACTTTTATGTTTTCATATCAAACTTTGTAGATACCTAAATTCGTCCGGACTGTCTGTCCCCGAAAGTCCCAAATATCGAAAAATGATAGTGTAGTGGCTACTCTAATAGAGGTCAACTTCCACCAGAGGGGTTTCAAATTTTTGTAATTTTAATCAGTCATATGTAAATAACTGTATATGCACATGATTAAAAAATTTATTTTTCGGGTATAAATGACAAATTCGTAAAGAAAAAATTTTTGTTTTTGAATAAATTCTTGACAAATTTTGGAAATTACCTCTGCGAATGATCTCATGGTCAATTTTCCTATATTTAGAAATTTTTTGAGATTTTTTTTAAAAACTCGAGAAATTGTTGGTCGGATAATTTTACCGACACTTGTGTGGTTTTATGCTAATTCTCATCCTGAAAAATCATAAATATTCAAGAAAAAATATTTTTTGGAATTTTCTACCATAAAGTGTCAAATTATAAATTTTATAAATTAATTTTAAATTTTATAGTCATATGAGTATCGTGCTCGTAAATTTTACTTTTGGTTCTTACTGATTTATTTTTAGAAATTTTACAAGTTCATTTTCTTCACTTTAGAAATTAATATTTTTAATAATATGTGGTTTTGAATTTGTTTTACTTCAGTGTCAATAAAATTTCATAATTTTTCTTGTTATTGAAATACGACTTATTCTTTACTCGTAAAATTTTCGGTGGAATCCTCTTGAGTTTCAAACATCAAAATTCATCCAATATTATTGTTTGATTCACATTAAATTAGTTTTGGAA
>JBBYHK010006788.1:0-11977 GCA_038382065.1 Adansonia grandidieri | reverse complement strand
AAATTATTCTTTAAGGCTAAAAGTGTTTGGCCGAATTTTTATACACATTCTTGCCATGATTTTTTTGGTGATTCTTTGCTCGTTCGATGATTTGTTGTGATGTTTTGTGATATTTTATCATATAGGGGTCAAAATGTAATTTACAAAGTTTAAGGGTTATTTTGCAAAATATAGAGAAATTTTATTTTAAGGCCAAGGTGTTTGGCCGAATTCTTGTTGATATATTTCTATATTTTCCATGTATATTTTCATGTGATTTTATGATTTTTAGGCATTTTACCATATAAGGATTAAAATGAAATTTTTTAAAAGTTTAGGGACTAAATAGAAAATTTTCATATTTAAGGGGAAAAATGTCCATTTCACCAGTTTTAATGATTTCTATTATTTCTACGGCCGTCCGTAGGGATATAAAAATTTTTAAAACTATTTGTATTTGTTCGGTCCTCCAAAGGATAGGAAATGTAATTTTCAAAACTTTAAGGGCTTGATTATATCTATGGCCTTCCATAGGGATATAGAAATTTTTAAAACATTTCGTATTTGTTCGGTCCTCCGAAGGATACGAAATGTAATTTTCAAAAATTGAGGGGCTTGATTGCAAATTTTGCATTTTAAGTTAAACTTAAACTTTTAGCTTTTCCATTTAGACTAAATTCATTTACTTTTCATCATTTTAAATCATTTTAAGGTCTATTAGGGTTACCGAGATACTTTCATGTCGAAGGTATACTTTAGGGGCATTTTGGTAATTTTGCTCATCGAGATGGTTTTACGCTAAAGGTGAGTATTTTAGGATTGGTGTAGCCTTCCAAAATCATTTTGAGGTCAATTAGGGTTATCGGGATACTTTCACGTCGAAGGTATATCCTAGAGGTATTTTGGTAATTTTGCTCACCTAGATGCTTTTACACCAGAGGTGAATATTTTAGGATTGGATTAGCCTTCTAAGGTCATTTTAAGGTCACTAGGGTTATTGGGATACTTTCATGTCGAAGGTATACTCTAAGGGCATTTTGGTAATTTTGCTCATTGAGACGTTTTTACGCGAAAGGTAATATTTAGGATTGGGTTAGTTTTCCAAGGTCATTTTCATGTCCTTTTGGGGTTATCGGGATACTCTCACGTCAAGGGTATACCTTAAGGGTATTTTGGTAATTTTGCTAGAATTGAGTCTTACGTAGTCATCGTGGTGCTTTTATGCTAAAGATGTGCATTTAGGATAGGTTCAACCTTCCGTAATCATTTTCATGTCATTTAAGGTTACCAAAATACTTTCATGTCAAAGGTATACCTTAAGGGTATTTTGATAATTTTGCTCTTGAACCAAGTCCTATGTGATTACTAATATACTTTCATGTCAAAAGTGCACATTAAGAATAGATTCATCATATTAGGTCATTTTTAAGTCATAGAATCCATATTTTTTAATAACAGAATTATTTTTATAAATAAAGCAATGTCTCCTAATTAAATTAATACGTTTGGTTTCTACTAGTGTATGTGAGAAATTTTACAGATTATTTTAATCGTGAGATATCCTTTTCAAATAAGAAGTTGAGATTTTTTTTTATTTCAAAAAAATAAAACGTTTCATATTCCGCATGATTCTCCAGCGGGATATGATAGAGAATTCATGCCCACTTGATTCCCTAGGAGGGTACGAATAATTTTCTGATTTCCAAAATCATTAAAACCAGACTCTCTCGAAATAACAAATTTCTATAATGAAATATTATGAGAATTATAATTAAATATCAAATATTAGAACCAAATAAAAATCAAAATTTAAGTTAACACGTGATTAATGAGGTACCGATTACTGGGCATCACGAGTAGGTCGATGCTTACTTATGATTGTAATCGACTCCTGTACCCTTTTATGCAATTTTTGATATGAGCACAAACCTTGGAGTTTGTTTTTATGGGTTTCATAATCCTTAAAATATAAACTCCGGCAGGTGTCCAATCTCACCTGGCCAAAACAGATTAGTGGCGACTCCAAAAAAAGTGGTTGTTTCGTAACAACTATTTAGAGAAGTCGGGTGAGCGATTCATCTCGACAACTTAGTTCCCAGGTACGAAAAATAAAGAATAATAATCACGATATAGGCCCTTAGAAATAAAAGGAAATAATTATATATAGATATTTATATAGAAACAATGGATGCATTTGCCATTTTCAGTCGAGCTAGTCAGGATTCTATCCAGGCCACGTTGCGACAGCTTGGCAACTCCATTAGGGATGAGTTAGAGAGTCAGGCCTAAAATTAATTGCATGTTAACTAAATTTTGATTAATTTGGTTTTAATCAGTATATAGCTATAATTCCTGATATCCTTAAAACACAAACTTTATTATATTTCCAACTTATAAATTCGATATATATTATTCATATTTTTCACTGACCCTTTTTTGTTTCTTTTGTAGCATTATTTTTGGGGGGAATTTAGGATAGGGGTTTTTACTATTTTTGAAAATGTCAAGTCCTAAAAGGTAAGTTGTTCCCCTACACACACTGTGCACATGCATATGCATTAGATTCTTTTCCACGAATAATGAAGGGGCATAGGTACCCACTATTTTAGGAGGGGCGAAGTAACTCTGCCTTCTGAGGTGTTAGCCTCTGTCTGGGCCAGTGAAAAGCCTATCAGGTGTAAATTCCTATGTTTGCTTAAGGTGTTAGCCTCATTATGGGCATGTAAGATACTCCCACTCGAATTGAACCCTTTCTGACAGAGACCCGCGATGGGTAAGGATAAGGGTATCTCGTCAGTTCTTTCTGGACTCGGGGAGCAATTCGAGAACGTATTTAGATGTTTAATCTGAACTGCATGTAATGAACCGTAAGAGCCTTACCTAGTTAGAGCCATACCCTGTTTTAGAGGATAAAAAATTAGGTACACAGAGGGGAACGCTTCTAACCCTCTATTCTTATAATTTGATTTTCTTAATATCGATAAATGTATGTTGTGTTATTATGATAAATTTTATTTCTCACATTAATTTGTTATATTATGAAAGTTTTTTCTTAATTTTTGGCCTGATATCCATATTTCGTGGAAATTGTAAATTCATTCATGCATCTATAAAGTTCACATTCTTATATGTTCATGCATTCATAATTTTTGTAATGTACTAATATGTTTCATTTATTGTATTTTAAGGATCAAGACATAGGTGATGATTTAGAGGTAAGGGTCCGCATGTAAGAGTTCATCTAAGTAGAGTTTGATCATGAAGTTCATGGAATGAAAAATCTACTCAATAGAATGATAAAAATGGTTAAAGGTTTATATGGGATAAAAAAGGGAAAAAAAGAAAAAAATCACATTATTGGAAGTATTCAAATATAGAGGCAATGAAATGATTGTGAAGATAGCTTTTTTGGGCTACTTGACAGATTTTGTGAATATAGGGTTAAAAAATGAATGATTAGGGTTCTTCCTTTAAAAGCACAGCACAGTTAGGAAAATGTAATATTTGCAGGACCAATTCTTTTTGTAACTTTGCTTTTGAAATTTGTAAATATGACTATGTATGACCATAATCAATGGATAAGGTGGAGAATTTTGGTAAGTGGTACAATGTTGTTGAGTCATGACTCAAATTCCTTAGATTCCTATTTCTACAGTAATCGTTATGTCTGTTGAATCAAGTCTTATTCACTCATTTATATATTTGTTCATTCATTTTGTTCATTCGTACTTTTTTTTTTCATTTATTGACATACATACATGGATAATGATAAAGATAAATGTTAGCAAGATATATGTATTCAGGCACACTGATTTAAGTTCCTTTGTCATCTTTTTTAAGGCAAAGTAACATAATCAAGAAATGCAAGACATCGCAAACTACAAGCTCGATGAAGTTTCTCAGAGCAGGCAAGTCCGTTTACACCTAATAAAATATTATTTATACTTCTGCCGAGAATTCGGGGATGTACAAGCTTAAAGACAATTCCTTAACATTTAAGATATATAGTCAGTGGATACTAATGTTGGCTCCCTTTCATAAGGGGCAGATGTAAATATCGTTACATAAAAACAGAATTGGGGTCCTTGACTTTAACAAGAACGAAAGGTCCTACAAAAGCAAAACCATAACTAAAAAAATTGCTATTATTACAAATAGTTTCATATCATAACAACACTTCTATCGAGGATTCGGGGAAGTGCAAAGTGAAATGCAACCACTTTATGATGTTCAGTATATGGAAGTTAGTCCTATAATACATATTCATACTGACCAAGGGCGACAGGTAGCATATGTGAGACGAGAAAATAATTCTATCATAGCTAATAGGACCCCTAAGAAGTCGAAAAAACGAGGAAATCCATTCGGACAGTGTCCTCGACCCTAGCTTTTCATTGTTCAGTGACCTCAATAGAATTAGATGATCTCTGCGATTCCAAAAAACTTGGAAAACTCCCTACCCAAGATGGTACAATTCGAGCGCAGGTTGCAACACTTTTTGTCTAAGGTTTCCATCAACCAATGCATATTGTTTAATGTGAAAATAATTCAGAGTATCAGCATGGTGGATAGGAGATCACAAGCTGCTATAAATTCCAATTTCATTACTTGGATGATTCTTTGCCATGCAATGAGCTTTTGGATTCATGTTTATTGCTAAAGAATCTATTAAAGAATCAAGTCTCATATAATGGCTGTGTTCATGGCATGATTGAGATGACAGGAAATAACCACGCATCTTATGGAATTTTCAAGCTTGAGAACTTAGAGTTTGATACACCTTTTGATGTTCCACTAACTGATATACAACTGGGCCCTCAGGGATGTCAATTTAGCAAAATTTTGAACTTAAAGGACGTTTATCAATGATGATTGGTCTAAAGGTCATTGACCTTTTGGTAGTATGCCAATCAGGGGCAATTTCTATCTTGACTTCAAAATTTTATACATTTTTTATGAAATGAATTTTGATTTGTAAATAGTATGCATACACCACTAACCATGAATTTTGTTTATAATGATTTGCAATATTTAGGGTAATGAGAACATTTTGGAAAATTTTTCTTTGGTAGGTGATCACCATTAGTTTGAGCTCTTTCAGAATAGTCCTTTACTTCTACATATATAATTCTCCCAAACATTCAGTTATAGACCTTTCACCACTACAAACTTTCCACACCTAAATGTTATTTTCTATGGATTCCTTGAAGGTCAAACAAATAGGTTATGCTCCTAAAAGATTCAAAAATTGATAGTTTGAAATGTATTAAAATAATGAGAGTAATTTCAAGATTTCCCTTATTTTGATAATCTTTTGCCATAATTTTTCTGAAACTCTTCCAAATCCTCAATTCAGGAAGATTGAGAGTGAACATAAGCCAAAATCTCCTTTTCTTTTTGAACAAAGCCTTTTCAAATCATTTGACATGTAAGATATGAGATCCGAGATCTTTTTCAGGCTAATCTGATTTTTTTTCTTAGAGGCTCAACCAATCATTGGTGGCTATAAAGCTAATCATATTGAAGGGCATATCTTAAGCCTTTATTGAGTGCAACATCATGCTATTGAAGTATTCAAAATGATTTGGAAAAAAATAACCTTTTTTTCTGGTTAAATGCTTGACTAGTTCAAATGGCTATGTTTAAAATAAAAAATGGCCTTTTTTCTCTATCTCTTCTTGAATATAGAAAATTATTCCCTTCGCAGCCCCATTTAAGCCTGATAGTTTTTTTCTTTCTCTAAACCCTAATCAAGGATCACCCTCCACACTAGGGGGCAAGTGAAGCAAAGCTTCAAGATTAGAAGGGGCAAATTCCATTATAAGGTTATGAGAAGAACAAATCAGACGTCATGAAGTAAATTTAGAAGAAAGAAGAAAGTTTAAATTTTGAAGTTCAAATATTCCAAATGAAGAATGAAGAAAATTTCAAGTTCTTTTAAAATAAAGAACGATAGAAGTTTTAAAGATAGAAAAAATGAGAAATAAAGAAAAATGAAGAAGACAAAAGTTGTTGAAGAAAAAAGATTTGTTTATCTTGAAAGACATGTTGAAATCAACTCTTCCTGAAAAGAATTGATCGTTGATTCAGTTATCCTTAAACGCCTTATTTGGGCTTATCTATCCTTTTCTTTTTAAGCCTTAAACCATAGCCTACATTACGTACCTAACAAAGTCCATTTTGATCAGACATAGCTATCTGGGTTGTAGGGCTATTCCTAGGAAGCTTTTTAAAATTTCATCTTTTTGAATGATTTTTGAGTCTTTAATAATATGATGGGGCAGGCTTAAAGGCCTAAGAATTGCTCCAAATTAACAAAGATAGTCACCAATCAGAGAGAACCTACCATCCTGATTCAAAAATGACCCCAAACCTTTAAAAATTTCATAACCTTAACAAAATGTTCAGTCAAATGCCCTGACATTGATTATTTTCCAAATAACCTTTTAAAACTTTGTACCTAACCTTGAGAGTTGATGCTTACCAAGATCAATCCTTTGAGTCTTAGTGTTTACTAGCATTAGTTTAACACCTGTCAGGCTATTGTATTTGAAGATTAAAAAGATGTTATAACTTGATTGTTTGTCTTTCAAGGAATTCTTTAAACAAACATCCATTTGAATTTGGTCTTGGTAAACCTCAACTTTGTCATATCAATTTCTTCAAGACAAAGTTTTGCTGGTGCCACCCTATTTGTCCTTTTAAATTTATTTTTTCATTTCATTAGAATGTCCCAAATAGTGATCATCAATCACAAGTAAGTTTAAACATCATGAAGAAGATAGCATTTCATTCTCCTTAATATTGGTACATCCATTGTCAAAATAGTTTTAGAATATTCATAGATTTCGATTAAGTAAACTTTTGCCTCAGGTTAATGAGAAAGTGATCTCATTTTGTAAATCTTGGAATTTTGATAAATCATGATATTTTTCATGATTTCAAAAGAAGTTTTTTAACATGCCTTGAGCACATATTTATCTAATTGATAAGGTTGTATTATTGAGTTGATAAACATTAATATGATGTTTGATGACCTTTCAGGAAAAATTAAATAATTCCTAGATCCTTAAATAAAGATTAGAAGAAGGATTTCATGGGATTAACATGTGATAACCAGTTAATGATTTAAACTTTCAACGCCAAGTACGGGAAGAAGTCTTCAACTTCAAGTTCAGTCACGAGCTTTTTTTGATAAAAGAGAGGAAATATCCATAAAATCTTATGAAGACACCTTCAAATTGAGGTTCACGCTGACTCTTTTATCTAAGGAAAAACATAAAATTTTTTACAACATTTTGTAAAAATGCCTTCAATTCTAAGTAAAAGCACACTTTCAAAAGAAAAAAATATCTCTAAAAATAGATTCAAAAATGCCCTTAATATAGTTAAGTCATCATATGCACTATGCATCCAATAATTTACAGGAAAGGTAAGCATGATGCAGAAGGAGAGCAACAATCACACTTATTGCCTAAAAATTGAAAGGTAAGTCCTTTATCTTTTCAAATTGATCGAACATCAAATGCTATCCCAAACCCCTTTCATTTGTTGACTTGTCAGCTTTGTCCCAATCAAATTTTTCTCCTTGTTGACTTGTCGACTTTGTCCTGATCAACCCTTTATCTCTGTTGACTTATCGGTTTTGTCTCGGTCAACCCTTTTATCCTATTGACTTATCAGTTTTGTCCCAATCAACTTTTTATCCCTGTTGACTTGTTGGCTTTGTCCCAGTCAACCTTTTTTCCTTGTTGACTTGTAGGCTTTGTCCCAATCAACCTTTTTATCCCTGTTGACTTGTTATCTTTGTCCCAGTCAACTTTTTACCTTTATTGACTTGTCGGCTTTGTTGCAGTCAACCTTTTCTCCTTGCTGACTTGTAGGCTTTGTCCCAATCAATCCTTTTATCCTTTTTGACTTGTCGGCTTTATCCCAGTCAACTTTTTATCACTGTTGACTTATCGGCTTTGTCCTAGTCAACTTTTTCTCCTTGTTGACTTGTCAGCTTTGTCCCAATAACCCTTTTATCCCCGTTGACTTATCGGCTTTGTCTTAGTTAAGCTTTTCTCCTTGTTGACTTGTCAGCTTTGTCCCAGTTAACCTTTTCTCCCTTTTGACTTATAAGCTTTGTCCCAATCAACCCTTTTATCCCTGTTGACTTGTCAACTTTGTCCCAGTCAACCTTTTTATCCCCGTTGACTTGTCAACTTTGTCTCAGTCAACCCTTTATCTTGTTGACTTATCGATTTATCCCAGTCAACTTTTTACCTTTGTTGACTTGTCAGCTTTGTCACAGTCAACCTTTTCTCCCTACTGACTTATAGGCTTTGTCCCACTCAACCCTTTTATTCTTTTTGACTTGTAGGCTTTGTCCTAGTCAACCCTTTTATCTCTGTTGACTTGTCGACTTTGTCCCAATTAACCCTTTTATCCCTGTTGACTTATCAGCTTTGTCTTGATTAACTTTTTATCCTGTTGACTTATCGGTTTATCCTAGTTAACTTTTTTCCTTTGTTAACTTGTTGGCTTTGTCCCTGTAAACCTTTTTTCTCTGCTGACTTGTTAGCTTTATGTCAGTCAACCCTTTTATCCCTGTTGACTTGTCAGCTTTGTCTCAGTCAACCTTTTCTCCCTATTAACTTGTAAGCTTTATCTTAGTCAACCCTTTTATCCTCGTTGACTTGTCAGCTTTGTCCCAATCAACCTTTTCTCTCTATTTAATTGTCGGCTTTATCCCAGTCAACCTTTTATCCCTGTTGACTTATTGGATTTGTCCCAGTCAACCTTTTATCCCTGTTGACTTGTCAGCTTTATCCCAGTCAACCCTTTCATTTGTTGACTTGTCGGCTTTGTCTTAGTCAACCCTTTTACTCATTGATTTGTTGGTTTTATCCCGATCAACTTTTTATCTTTGTTAACTTTATCAGTTTTATCCCGATCAATATTTTATCTTTGTTGACTTTATCAGTTTTATCCCCATCAACCCTTTATTGACTTTGTCGATTTTATCACAGTTAACCATTGACCTATGTTGACTTGTTGATTTTATCTCAGTCAACCCTTTTATTTGTTGACTATATGTTTCGTCCCAGTCAACCTTTACCTTTATTGACTTATAGGTTTCATCCTAGTCAACCTTTACCTTTGTTGACTTGTCAATTTTATCCCAATCAACCTCTTTTATTTGATGGCTCATAGGTTTCATCCTAATGAACCTGTACCTTTGTTGAGTTGTCAATTTTATCCCGGTTAACTTTTTTTTAATATTGACTTATAGGTTTTATCTCGATCAACTCTTTTCATTTGTTAACTTATAGGTTTCATCCAGTCAATGCTTACCTTTGGTGACTTATCAGTTTTACCCCGGTTAACCCTTTTCATTTATTGACTTATAGGTTTCATTTCAGTCAACTCTTTTTATTTGTTGACTTATTGGTTTTGTCCCGGTTAACCTTTTATTTTTATTGACTCATAGATTTTGTCTCAGTCAACCTTCTTTATTGACCTATAGGTTTTGCCTCGGTCAACCCCTTACCTCTATTGACTAGTAGGGTTTCATCCTAATCAGCTCTGTTTGTTTATTGACCGGCATGGTTTTGTCTCACTAAGCAACCTGTGACTTAGGTCTCGCCCTAGTCATCGTTTAATTTAAGATTTCTCCTTAAGGCTAATTAGCTTTTATTTTTATTTTGAGTTTAGTTTTCAAAGCTTAATGACTCGAACGAAATTATGTCTATTTGGTCTTTGCCCTATTCCTGATTCTCAGCAATAGTCAAAGAGGGGCAGCTATAGACACCTAATTTCATCCAAGTCTCTTTTCCAATAATCTTGAATATCTTAGATCGAGAACTTAATAGCCATTCTCATTGGGAACAATTTTTCTTAAAAGAATAAGACATTGTCAAGACATTTTTAGTCATAATTTAAACAGTCGTAAGTTCACGTAACGAAAAAAATCATATTTTGATCTCTAATTTCAGATATAAAAAATGAATATTTAAAAGAAAAATTAATTTTTAATAATTTCTTTTCAAATTTCAAAAATCTATTTTTGCGGATGATATCATAGTCAAATTTTTCATTTTTAGGAATTTTATGAGAATTTCTTGTTAAATTTGGAAAATTGACCTTCGTATATTTTACCGATACCTATGTGATATTTGTGCTAATGTGCACTCCAAAAAATTAGAAATATACAATGAAAAATTCATGTTGGCATTTTATACCACAAGGTATCAAGTTGCTCATTTTTTTAATTAATTTTGAATTTTTTCATAGTGTCGCAAGTATTATGCTCGTGAAAATTTTTTTTGATAAAATTATTTCAAATTTCAAATTTTGGATTTTCGTCTTTGTCATTTTATAAATTAATATTTTGAATAATATGATTTATTTAATTCATTTTACAAATTTTAATGTATTTTTTGATAATTTTCTCGGCTTTAGAATAAGAATCTTTCGTTATTCGTAATAGTTTTGGTGTAATTTTTTTCAGTTTTAAATTTTAAAATTCTTTAAATATTCACATTCAAGTACTATTAAATCTGTTTTTAAAATTCACTAATTTATTATGAATTTTAGATTTTTTCCGTTTTAGATATACGGAGTTTTCTACTTCATGAAGTTTTTTGGGAAGATTTTTCTAAGTTTATTTTTTTAAAATTCTTTAAATATTATTATTTTATTCAGATTAAATCAATTTAAGAAAATTTTTTGATTTTATTAGTTTTGCATTATTCTTCAGAAATTATTTTGTTTCCAAAATACGAAGTTTTCTACTCCGTAAATTTTTTTGAAAAGATTTTTCTTAGTTTATAATTTTTTTAAAATTATTTAAATATTATTTTTTAATTCATATTAAATCATTTTGAAAAATTTAATTTATTTTATGAGTTTTAGAATTTTTTTCTGTTATTAAGATACGGGTTTTATACTTCATTTTTTTTTTCAATTAGATTTTTTCAAGTTTCTATTTTTTAAAATTTCTTTAAATATTATTATTTAATTTATATTGAATCAGTTGTGAAAATTTTAATTTATTTTATGAATTTTAAAATTTTTTTGTTATTGAGATATGGGTTTTATACTCCGTAAATTTTTTCAATGAGATTTTTTTTCGAGTTTCTAATTTATAAATTTCTTTAAATATTATTATTTAATTCATATTAAAACAGTTTTTAAAAATTTAATTTATTTTATAAGTTTTAGAATTTTCTTTATTACTGAGACATGAAGTTTTCTACTCATAATTTTTTTCAGTAAGATTTTTCTGAGTTTATAATTTTTAACATTATGAAAATATTATTGTTTAAATCATATTAAATCAGTTTTGAAAATTTTAATTTATTTTATGAGTTTTGCATTTTTTTACATAAAATAATTTTTTTCGGTAAAGGTTTTTCTCATAAAATTTTACGAGTTTGCTATTTTTAATATTTTTTTCCTTGTATATAAAAATCATTTTTATCATTAGATTGAATTAAATTGATTATATGAAATTTTATTTTTTAAAAAATACAATTTTTAATTTTTACAATTTAGTTCTATAGTTAATTTTTATAGTATAATTTTACATATTATATACGAATATCACTCAAAATATATATAGAAATCAATGATATCCTGCATGACATCACAAGAAGACAAAATTTATAAATTTAAATCTAATCAATTTGTCAAAAATCCCAATCATATATCAACAAATCAAATATAAAAAATAAGAAAAGTCAACAAATTATGACACATAATAAATGAAAGAAAACTTTTAGGGATTGTAGATAAAAACTCACGGCAAGATGGATTGAAGAATTATCATCTTGCCATCCCTTCACTTGAAAAAAAAGAAAAAAGAATGGAAAAAATTCTCCCAAAAATAATTCATAACTTCCATAAGCCAAAAACTCCAAAAATCCATAAAAATAACTTAGGTTTTTTTATGTTTTTCAAGCTTTCAAGGTAACTTCTCTTCCAAAATCTTATATTTATGTTGATTTCATGC
>JBBYHK010006747.1:0-11980 GCA_038382065.1 Adansonia grandidieri | reverse complement strand
CCTGCATGTATTAATACAGCGCATAATGTATCAATACGTTTGGTCCAAAAACCTTGATGTTATCGATACAATGAACATTGTATCAATACAATGATCATTGTATCGATACTATGAACCACTATATCAATACATGTTGATATGTATTGATACATTTCTTTACAGAATGCATGTTTTGGTCTTGGCATGGCCCAGTATCGATACATGAGGTCCTGTATCAATACTGAGGCTTATATATCGATACATCTTTATGTTGTATCAATACAGATGAGGACATTTCAAATTTTTGGATCGTTGGAGCATCATATCGATACATGAGAACCATGTATCGATACATTCAAGCAAAATTATGAATTTTCTCTTTTTTTTTGTCCCTGGACACTTTGAACTACGTCATTTGATGCCGCATCTTTGCATTTACCTTTGGTATGATGCTTAGGCCTTCTTGACCTCCTTAAAATACTTTTCCCCTACGCGACGTTGTCAGTCGACAATCATCCCTCCCTCTCACGTTCGTGCTCCAGATTGCTTAAATTAGCTCAGACAAAATAAGGTGTCTACAGCTACCCCTCTTTGACCGTTACTAAGAATCTGAAATAGGGCAAAGACAAATAGACACTATTTTGTTCGGGGTGGACTAACATTTCCAGAACATTAGGGTGTTAGGTTTCTAAGGTTTGACCCCTTTGGCAAGTGCAGAGTAACATGGATTTTTGATGTGGGTGCCGCCAGCTTGTGTGGGCTTTGACTTGGGTACTGCTAGCTCGTGCGACCTTTGACCAAGGGCCACTAGCTCGTGCAGGCTTTAACTTAAACTTGGGTGCCACCAGCTCGTGTGGGCTTTAACTCATTATCGCCAGCTCATACGAGCTTTGACTCAGACTTGGGTGCCATTAGCTCGTATGGGCTTTAACTCAGGTGTCGTCAGCTTGTGCAGGCTTTGACTTAAACTAGGGTGCCACCAGCTCGTGTGGGCTTTAACTCAGATGCCATCAGCTTGTGCAGGCTTTGACTTAGACTAGGGTGCCACCAGTTCTTGTGGGTTTTGACTTAGGTGCTGCCAGCTCGTATGGGCTTTGACTTAGACTTGGGTGCCCCCAGCTCGTGTGGGCTTTAAAAGGGTGGCACTGACTTATGGGCTTTGAAAAGGATGCCACTGACTTGTGGGCTTTAAAAAGGTGCCACTGACTTATGGGCTTTGAAAAGGATGCCCCTAACTTGTGGGCTTTGAAAAGGATGCCCCTAACTTGTGGGCTTTGAAAAGGATGCCCCTAACTTGTGGGCTTTAGAAAGGGTGCCACTAACTTATGGGCTTTAAAAAGGTGCTATGACTTGTGGGCTTTGAAAAGGATGCCACTGACCTGTGGGCTTTAAAAGGTTGTCACTGACTTATGGGCTTTGAAAAAGGTGCCACTGGCTTTGAAAATAAGGTGTCTACACTTTGTAATTTCCCTTTCCTTCATGAAGGATCTCAACATCACTAGGGGATATGTAGTTGTCGGCAATAATATTGCTCACTAATGTATCCAACTTGCCTATAGGGATATCATGACGTATGTATGCTTTATTCAAGACTTTCAAAAAGGTATTTCTGTCCACTTTCAAACTTAAGAGAAGTGATAGAACTGACATCTTTGCTGATTGTTTGTCTAACTAGTTAACAATACTATACATACTATGCTTGATTAGCTTGAGGAACTCTGTGGCTTTTTTTTGGATTACTAGTTTCTTGATGACCGTTGGATTCGATCTCTTTGTCATTGTTTCTGGTGTCTAAACTGTAGGGGCAATGTTTTTCTTTGAGTTTCATTTTTTAATGTAATAGGGGTGTAGCATCTGCCACTTCGAGTTAGGTGGCTCAACCTTGAAAAATTGACTATAGCAGCTTGCTAACTTTACTCTCATGTGATTATCATTTTGCTTTCATTCCAAGGCACCATTTTGTCATTTTTATAAAAAAGGGAATGGTAGCTATATGAATATTTTCAATGTAGGCTTAATAGAAGTGGCCATAACATCTGGCTAATTGGCAAACAAGATCAATGGCATTGACAAACGTGGCTCTGTCTTCATCTTTCTCTTTATAATTCTTGATCTCTGAGTGATCCATCATCTTTTAAACCATATCTAAGAAATTTAGGCAGTGCTACAGCTTATGCCTATACCCATATTGGTGATAAAATTTAGTGACTTTTTCATTTTAAAATTCAATTTGTGGTATTATTTTGGCTTTTACAAAAGCTTGCCATGCTCTGTTCATCGATGTCTTGACCATTTTAATGCTTGTCTTAACCTAACATTGTTCCTATTGATTACTACATTTACCCTTAGCTCTATTTGATTTGTAAGGGGATTGGCTCTAATATTAGGTCTCGACCCTTGTTCGACCTTGATGACATCTTTTTCTACTAGACCTTGCACATTTCTTTTGGAAAAGGTGTAGTTTTCAATGGAATGGCCTTACACCCAACATGGTATTCACACTAAGCGCTCTCATCATAACACTTGGGAAACATAGGCTGTTTTAGAGGTATAAACACAGGGTCCACTAGCTGGCTTGCTAATAAGCAAGCATAAATCTCTTTATAGGAATAAGTGAATGGATTGAAATGCTTCCTCTCTTGAGGTGTTAGTAAGTTGCTAGGGGCTCTAGCATTATCCATGTTACAAGGTTGTGTGTTTTGAATAGTGTTTTGGGTAGGATTCGGTGCCAAACTCATTGTTAGGGTAAATCCAATAGAGTAAACCAATTGTGGCATTGATAAGTAAGGGTTAAAACCTGGATAAGCCACGTTAGGGAAGTACATACTTGGATATAGGCTTGAGAAAATTTATTTGGACTTTTATTGATAGCATTCACTTTTTCCTTTTTACCTTTGGTGGTGATCTTTTTAGTTGTGCTTGAGCTGAATGATTCTTTCTCAGACATCTTACCACTTTTTATGGCATTATCAATCATTTCACTTGAAATGACCATATCTGTGAAGTTCTTTATTGCATGCCATACTAACTTCTATAGTAGGAGGCTCGTAAGATGTGTTGCAATGTGGCTTAGATACGAATCTTGACCAAGCTTAACTTAAATGGCCCTCATTCCTATATTTATTGATTTATCACTATTTTATATTCTCTTACTTTTATAGGGTAATCATTATTAATATTTTTTAATCTCTGAGGACTAGGTGGTCGAGATGAATTGCTTACTTGACTTAACCCTGAATGATCATTATGAAATGACTATTTATTTGGAGTCGTCACCAATTTATTTGGGCTAAGTGGGATTGGTCACCCATTGGAATTCGTATTTTAAGGATTACGAAATCCTAGATTACTAGCTTCGAAATTCACGATCATACTAGAGATCATATAGAAGAGTCCGAGAGTCAGTTACAATCATAAGTAACAATTAACCCTTTATGATGCTCTACAATTGGAACCTTATTAATTATATGGTACCTTGAATTTTAATTTTTATTCGATTTCAACATATGGCATTTAATTGTAATTCCCAAAATAATATTTTATAAAAGTAATTTATTATTTAGTGTTGAAAAATATTGAGTTTTTGAAATTTTGACAATCAAAATCTCTTATGCACCTATCGAAGGACTAGTGGAATATGAAAGTTTTTTATCATTCTCTTTTGCTCCCATCGGAAAACTAAACGAACACAAAAGGTTTTAAAAATCAAAATATCTTTTGCACTCGCTAGACGACTAGAGGAATGCGAAAGGTTTTATTTTGCCAAGGTTTATTTAATTCTCGATTTTCACTTTGAAAAGGATATCTCATTATTAAAATAATCCGTAGAACCCTTCTCAATTCTGGGAGAAATTTCACATATTATTCTAACTTAGAGACATTGCTTTAATTTTCTAAAAAATTTTTGATTTTACTAAAAATATTAAGTATCTTACGATCTGAAAATAGTCTAAAATAATGAACCTATCCTAAATGTGTATCTTTGACACGAGAATATCATAATAATCATGCAAGACTTGGTTCTAATGCAAAATTACCAAAACATCCTTAAGGTATACCTTTGAAATGAAAGTATGTTGATCACCCTAAAAGACTAAAAAATGATCATAGGAAGGGAACCTTTCGTAAATACACACCATCAACAAAAAAGCATCTCGGTGACTACATCAAACTAGATTCTAAAAAATTACCCAAATACCCCTTGGCATTTGACATAAAACTATCCTGAAAAACCTAAAGGATAAGAAAAAAGATCATAAAAGGGTGAACATATGCTAAATGCATACCTTTAGCATAGAAGCATCCCAATGAGTACATCAAAGTCGATTTTAGGAAAATATCTAAATGCCCCTAGGGTATACCTTTGATACAAAAGTATCTTAGTAACCCTCAAAGACTTGAAAAAAAGGTAAAAATGATGATTTTCACCCTAAATAGGTAGTTTGAATATCAAAGGTGACCTAAAATACCCAAAATACAATTCAGTCCCTAAATTTTTTAAAATTGCATTTCGTACCCTAATAGTGAACCCAAAGAATATGAAAGGTTTTAATATTTCTACACCTCATCAGAGGACTAGTGGAATGCTAGAAACATTCTAAAATACTATGAATGGATGATTTTATATTAGAGATCACTTGACTTAAAATGCTAAATTTTCCTAATAGTCCCTAAACTTTTCTAAATTTACAAATTGGTCTTACACAATTCAAACACAAAATTAAACATCAACTATATTAAAATAAACAAAAAAATCACAACCAAATATTACAAGGGATACTCGACCACTTTTCTTTGGCCATAGCCCAAAATTTTCAATATTTACACAAAAGTCCCTGAGCTTTCTAAAATTACAAAGACACCAAATTCAAAAAGTATTTCTAGTTGATAAAATGCATAAAATACATTCCTAAATATGTATGAGACTTTCAGTCAAGCAAGGGATGGCTTAAAATTTTTTTAAAAAAATTAGTCCCTAAACTTTCTATATTTACCAAATAGCCACAAAAATTTAAAAAAAAAAAATCATTATAAACATATGTGCATTAGGTCGGCCAACACTAAGTTATCCACCAAACAATTGTTTTCCACTCAATAATCACATATCTAAGCTTTATCAAACATAAATCAACATCATCATCTAATAAATCATAAAAATAAGCATATGAACATATTACCTTAACATATCAACTAGAAATGCTAAGGAAAATAGCATACATATGATCATATATATATATGTGACCAATATAACATCATAACACAAAAATCAACATGATATTAACAAAAAAAAGATTCATGAAGAAAAACAACTTATTAGCAAGAAAAATTAAACAAAACCATTAGATCAAAGAAAATGGCTCATGGCCATCATGCTTTGTCTTTCAAAATGGATCAAAATCCATGAATTTAAGCATGTTTTTTGTTCACCAACAAGAGGAAAATGAATAAAATGAAGAAAAATTAAAGTTTTAGGAAGAAATTTACCTTAACGAAGCTTTAAAACTTAAAAGAAAACTTAGTATTATTTTATGTTTTCTCTTCCAAGAAAAAATCTTTCCAAATGAAAAATCCTTCCCCTATTTATAAGAGGGAAATTCAGCCAAGGGGTCGAAAAAAATCACCTTGGCCGAAATTCAATTAACTTTTTTGATAATTAATTTTTTATTCATTATTTGGATTAAAAGATTTGATACGTTAAATTGACAAGCAATTGATAGTCATTCCCAATATTTTGTTATGATTATCTAGATAATATCATCTAATGGGTAATTAGAAACCAACTAAATTGATTAAGGGAAAAAGTTAGAAATCAATTAGACTAGTTCCCATGAAACTAGTAGAAAAATCCATAATAAAATTAAAATAGTAATAAATAAAAAGAATTAAAATTAAAATTAATAATCATAAACAAAATTTTGGAAATGAAATAATGAAAAAAATCTTGATTGGAGATTTAAAACTCATAAAATTATATGAGAAAAATCCTTATAGAAGAAAATTTATACATAAAAAATTCAAAGCTCACAAAATAAATTGAATTTTTAAAAACTGATTAGTATGAATTTAATAAAAATATTTTAAGAATTTTTATAAATTATAAACTCGAAAAAATCTAACATAAAAAAATTATAAAGTAAAAATTTCGTATTTTAAAAGTGAGAAAAATCTATAAAATGGATTGAGATTTCTCAAGACTAATTTTATGGTAACTTAATGGAAATATTTAAAGTATTTTTAAATTCAAAACTTGAGAAAATTCTACCAAAACTTTTACAAATAAAGAAAGGCTCATATTTTAAAACTGAGAAAAATTTAAGAAAAAATACATTGAAACTTATAAAATGTATCAAATAAGACATATTATCCAAAATAGTAATTTAAAAATGGTAAAGATGAAAATTTAAAGTCTGAAGCGAGTCTTTACTAAAAAATTCACACCCAAAATTCTCGGGATATTATGAAAAATTCAAAAATAATTGGCAAAATTGAAAACTTAACACATTGTGGTATAAAATGCCAATGTATAATTTTTCTTGAATATTTTTAATTTCTTCATCTTGGCATAAATACTACACAGGTTTTGGTAAAAGTATGTGACAGTCAACTTTTTGAGTTTTACAACAAATCTTTAAATAAAGGGCTAAAAATGGGAAATTTGACCATGACATTATTTGCAAAAAATGATTTTCAAAGTTTGACAAGTGAATATTTAAAAACTAATTTTTTCTTGAATATTCGTCCTTCTTATTTGATATCAATTTTTAAATGGCACTTTTTTTGTGATGTGCCAATACGACCATTTATGCATGAAAGAATAAGTTACAAAAATGTGTAAACTACTTAGGAAAGGTCAATCCCTATGATGGCGACAACTATATTCCTGGTCTCGGACAACTAAGGCTACCAAAAAAAAGGCCTAGACAAAGTTAAGTGTCTACAAGGCGTTGACAAACATGACCATTATTTCTTTTTCAATCAAGGGAGTGTGAATCTAAGTAGCTTCATCTCTCTATCTTTTGATCTATGTTTTAGTCAAGGTGATCTAAAGCCCAGTCAGATATGTGCTTATATTATTCAAGGAAGGTATGAGCTAGATAGACTCATGTTTGGATCCTAACTTAGCCAAGCTTTATATACCAATAAGTAGTTACCTTGGTTAAGCTATCTTTGAAGCATTATACCAACAACTTCTCATTCTTCTTATACCCAGCCATCTTTTGATAATACATATAAAGGTGAATAGTGAGATCTATAGTCCCATTGTATTTTCAAAATCTAGCACCTTGAATTTAAATGGGATGATAAGATTAACGGTAGCCCAGGGATTTTGCATCAATGATTTTTAAATTTTCACTACTTTCCATGGTTCTAAGGCACTTTTCTAGTAATTGATACTTGCTATATCCTCAATTGTTTTAGGAAACTTTAGATCCTTTGCTTTTTCTTACTCTGCTTATTCATATGGATCTAGACTAAATGGTTTAATGGTAAGGAGCCTGCACCCGAATACCCATGAACTAGATGAAGTATTGTTGTTAGGTTTATATAGATGAATAGTTGAGTAGGTGGAATGGGTACTGCTAGGGTTATTGTTTGTTGGACACACCTTAATGAGCATTGGTGGGTTCAGTACCATTGTTTAGGTCACTTTTGGGATTAGCTAGGCTTTTACCTATGTCAACAATTCTTGCTTCCCTTTTATCTTTTGAAATAGCAAATAGTAATTTAGTTATCTTTTCCATTTGAGCCTTTAGCTCCTTATTTTTTCAAAGCATCTGCTCCTAAGATTTTTTATGCATGAGTTCTAATCATTTAATGTGAGCTTGGTGATGATTTTGCCATTACTTTTTGATGGTTGCGAGTATTATATTGATATGAATAGTAAATTCCATGTTTAAAAGCTTGCACTTTAAATTTATGCTGGATTTAACTTTTATGGCATGTCATGAACATGTTTGATGATTATTGACATGAATAAATGAAAAAAATAGTAAAAGAATTAAGCTAGTCATGCAAATTTAAGAGGGATGATTGGGTTGCAAGACAACTTCACTAATAGCATCTTTTATAAAGCAACATAATAGTTTGATTACACATGATTGCATTTAAAAGTATTTGATATGATTACATTGTTTAAGCACATGTTGTAAGAAAGTAAATAGTTTCTGTTCATGGACTCAATAGATATGGCGTCTTGCTTTAATGATTGGGCTACCTTGACTATGTCATCTGTTTTTACGTGGGCTACTTGGAGTTGCCCAGCGAGATGGCAATAATAGTCTTAATGATTCAAGTGTTCCTAGTCAACTAGCACTCGCCACTCTTGCTCTTGTTGATTGGAGAATCTTGCCAACTCATCTATATGATTTTGGTGAGTCTAGAGAAAATACTCTAGATTCTAAGCTTTGAGTGTTAAAGTTTTATTCTTGAGCTTGTTTGCTCTTAAGTCACGTATTTGAGCTTCAAGACATTTATTCCTCCTTTAGTAAATTAGCATGACAACATAAGCCCTAATAAGCTTTTTGCTATCGAACTTAGCCTTTTCTATCCACTAGTTTAGTTCCTTGTTAAGGGCGACAAACTTTGTCTCCTATTTAGCTATTAACTTACCAGTGTGTCAGTGCTTGTTTCCCTTTTGGGCCACCATGTAATCCTTTCTTAAACTCTCAAGATCATCTTTGATATGATTTCTCTCTTTATCCACCTGTCTATCTCTCTATTTTAGAGGTATATGTCTATCTCTAACTAATTCTTTTTTTCTTTTAATTCTCGCTTGACGGTTTTAACCTTAGTGGGAAGCTCACCTATTAGGACCTGAGTTAACCCATTATTAGATAGTGGTGTAGCATCATTGGCATTGCGAATCTTTCATTCCTCATATCCTAAAGTCATGTTGATTCTCTCCCAATGCCTTACCATAAAATGGACTTGTCTCCAAGCATTGAATGTTGACTGAACTTTCCCTATGTATTCGGCTTAACTATAGTCAAAGTCTTAATATTTGAGGAAGGCATGAATAGAATAAATTATTAGAAAACCAAGAGTGATGTGTTGCTAGTGCTTCCCTATACTCCTATAAGTGGGATACAGCTATAATCTGCTTATTTGTACATAACTAATTACTAGAGGATCCATGAAGCTTTCTACATAAATTTTTTTTTTAAGATTTTGGAGCATTTTAACCCATTGCCCTTTGGACATATCCCATGACCATACTTTCTCGAGAACCTTGGTAAGATGACTGAAGAAGAGTAGAAAATTATACAATATCTTCTTCTTTTCAACCTAAAAGTGACTTAAAAGCCAAATCTGAAGAAGTAGAGCATATCCAATGAACTGCCCAAGTTTTTTTCTTTTTACAAAAGTTGAAGGCTGAATAGTCTTGGTAGTGATGGTAAGAGCAGGATTAATATAGCGACATCATCTAGAGAAATGAGCCATTATCGTTACATATCCAAAGGTCTTCAAAAATATAACAAGCCCGTATATTGCTAAAGCATAGATGTCCTAAATCTCTTTAGATCGGTGAGATTTGCCATGGCTTTTTTCAAACTAATCCAAGATATACATTTGCTAGGCCCTTTTATCTTGATATAATCACTAACCTAGGACTCTTAATTTAAAAAAATTTGTGCTAACCTTCTCTTAACCAGTAAAGATCATAGTACTTTGCAGTGGACCCTTTTGGATTTAGCCCCTTCAATGTTGAGCAATTTAGTGTATTCGTTAATGGTGGAGACCAAGTCTTCTTGATTCAAGGTAAAGCACTAACAGGCCAGATTCCAAAAATGCAACAATGCTTTAAGCAAGCCAAAATCGACCTGGACTTGAAGTAAAAGGGCTATCTCTTTATACTTTTTTGTGAACGACTTTCACTCACTATTGCTCCAACTAGCCCGTATATGCTTCAGATCTCACTAATCGTTCTAACAATTTTCATTTTAACCTTCTTTTGCATTGTTGAGATATAATTAGGCTTAAAGACATCAATATCTTTACATTGTTGACCCTTTAACCTTGCTTTGACTTTTTTAAAAGATCAAAGAATAGGAGTAAACTATTGCTCTATGATATATGCCCTTTGCTAAACACTAAACCTTTAACCAACTGTCCCATAATGATGATGTGATAATATGATGCATGTGACAATCAAAAACAAAAAGGAAATAGGTTAATGATAATACCAAATAATATAGACAAAAATAAAGAATAAAAGAATGGAAATGAAAATAAATCATGAAAATTGCCCCGATAATAGGTATTACAATGTCTAGGGACAGACAAGGCACTTATAAGTATCACGGCAAGCTAAATGCCCATGGACAGCATAACAGCATGTCCAGTTAAAGTTTTGCATTTATCAAGATGGCATGATGGCTTTAGGGGATAAGACTAACCAACTAGGTGATGATGTTCGTGCATCACCATCCAAAGGTTGGTATGTACCAAGCCATTGTTCGGGTAGCATAACAGCTTATGCAAGTTGGATATGACTCTCTTTAGGACGTTTTAGAGCATTGTAAATGGCGGCATTTGTTTGCCACCACCTACTTATTAACAAAAGTTAGCTACCGATAAGACAACAAAATGGCATGCCTAAAAAAATGAGACATGCTATGTCTCTTAGAGCACAAAATTGTAAATATGGGTGACAATGTTCGTTCACTATTGCCTACACAACTAAGGTACATAAGAGTAAAGGTAAGAAGTGAATCCCCAAGCTTTTTATTCTCTAGGTTAATTTAGTAGCATTCTAGTATGGTCGACAGGGTTTGGCTCGTAAAGCTTACTATACGGGTTTGAGTCAATGTCTAAATTGGTATAAAAATCGTTCCCTCATTCAATAAAGATAGCCAAGGCACCTTGACGCTAGGCCAATTGCAGGCTTATGGAACAAGTTCAATCCAGTGAATGTATTTTCTTATGCAAATATGGAGGGTTACTCACAAGAGACATAGGTAATTTGCACATAAAAAATTCTTGCTATGCCTATGTAGAGGGTTATTTAGGAAGGCCGATAGCTCACTTTGTCCTAATATTTGGGACCCTAATCCTACCATGGAGTTTGGTGAAAATCTAATGCAAACAAAAGTGCATAGTGTGTGCTAGAGAAACAATGAAACTTTTTGTTTACCCTTTATTCCCATACTTATTGGATTGAGATTTATTCGGAACAAGGCAGTTCTTAACAATCACATGACAAAAATCATGAAGAGTAAAAGATTAGTAGATAAAAATGAAAAAAGGATTATAGTTAAAGCAAAAAAATTAAGACATAAGGAAGACAAGTTAGTTGTATGCCAAACTCTCTGAATTGATCTTAGTGCAGTCACCAAATTGTCACAACGTACCCCTAGCTGACCACTTTGATGATGGAATGTGATTTAAATTAAGCCTTTGTGTATCCGTTGATCAGGATTTGAATTATGTGTGATGAGATAAAAGTAGAAGGGACAGTGTCAGATGAATTGTTCATCTAACTATTCTTGGATGGCCACTGTGAAGTGACTAACTCTTGGAGTCACCACCGGTCATTTAGGCTAGGCATGATCGGATACCTATTGAAATTGACATTTTGAGTTACAAAGTCTGAAACATCGATTCCATGGTCTGCATGGTCTAAAGATTCATCGATTGGGTTTAGAACTTAGATATGCATGGAAAATGATTAGTATCCCCACGATGCTCAAAATTGGTACCATTTAGTCACGTCTTACATTAGTTTTAGTTTTCTCAAATTTGACTTGTCATTACTTAGCTATAACAACCTTTTCTGCATGATTTTGTATGAAATAATAAATATGGGTTTTAATGAAAATTTTAGTCTCATAACTATCTCAAAAAGGTGGGAAACATAGAGATTTTCAACAAAAATGATTTTTACATTTAGTTTTAAAGACCAAATATTTTTTTGGCAAGTTGATAAGTACTTAATTTTATATAAATTATTTTTCTATTTTAATATTTTCTAGTTATTTTTTATGATTATCATAAGCATTTA
>JBBYHK010006725.1:0-11984 GCA_038382065.1 Adansonia grandidieri | reverse complement strand
AAATAAATAATTAAAATTTTAAGAACTTGAAAATTAAAGAAATGATTTGAAACTCAAATAATAATTTATTATATAACAGCAAATTTATTTAATAAAATTATTTAGACATTTTAAATATAAAATTAAAAAAATAAATATGTATATACAGTTCTACAGTACACTATAACTTTAAAACAATGAAGAACAAAAAGAAGGACAGAATAGGGGGAAAAAAAAGTCTAATGGCTTCAAGTGGGTTCCAAATGAACCCTTATTTGCTTAGATGATAAGCGTTCAGTGGATATCGCTAGAACAGTCACCAGTGGAGCGAAAACAATTCCACTGGTGGAAACAGCTTAAGTGGATTCTTTCCCTCGCCGAAGGTTGTATTTTCCAATTTTGCCATTTTTTTTTTTCTATTTCACCTTTAATCTAGTTTTATTTATTTATACGTTTTTAATTATCTAAAATATTTGAAATAAAATTATAATTGTTTAACAAATTATTTGTAGATTTATTATTTTAAATAAACTATTTAATAGTATTTTATTTTTGAATGTGTAAATACAATTTTATTTTACTTATTTTAATTTTAATAATTTTTAAATATTGACTAATTTCTCAAATATATTATAAATTTTATTATATACAAATTTTAATATGTAATTTTATTCTCATGATAATTCAACTCACTGCTATCATTATTTTTGTATTCAAATATATATTTTATCATTAATTTTTATCTCATTATTACAGTACTCAATCTCACTGCTACAGTAACTAATCTCACTAATATTACTATTTTCAATTTCACCAGAACTAGTCACGTCTCCATCAAAATAATTTTAAATGGACAATTAGATTGACTTCAGTAAAATTGAAAATAATGATAGCATTAAGATTGGTTACGTAGCAATGAGATTAAAATTAATAGTCAGATATGTACTTAGATTTAATTATAGTGATGTGCAGTGAAGTGAATTATAGTAAAAAAATAAAATAACTTTTGAAGATATTAAATTAAAATATGTATATATATAATAAATAATTAAAATTTATTAAAATTATATTTATATTAAATAATAAAATATATATTAAAATTATATTTATGTTAAATAACATTTAATAGTTACTACATTAAAAAATTTATTTTAAAATTCAAATTATAAATTATTAAATTATATTTTATATTAGTTATGTAATTATTTATTTTTAATTAATTTATGATAACTAAATAATAAAATATATAGTATAAATAAAAATATTGAATATTATTCGAAAAAATGAGATAACAATATATACTATAAAAATAAATAAAAATATTAAAATAAATAAGATAAAAATATTATAATGAACAAGAACGATGCAAAAATATAATATGCACGAAGTTTTATATCATATATAAAAAGATAAAGTAGAAAATAACGATGATCATGGTGGGGATATAAAATTATAAATGACAAAAGAAAAGCCACACGCCATTCAAATGGGATAAAAAACCTGTTTAGCCCCGACTGAGGCGTTAAACGTGTCTCACTGGAGGCAAACGCTCTAAATGGATCTTTAATCGCCTGCGAGGCACTCGAATGAATTTTCACCACGAAAATTATGTGGACCCAAAATACAAGTCAATTATTATCGCTACTCTAATAATCTGTTATAATCTTATCCTGATCAGCAATAAAAAATATGGATGAAACTGTTTGCCCAAAAAAATTGGTGAAACTAGATTTATCATTTTTTTTTGTCTAAATTTAAATTTTTTTTCCAATCCAACAATTTGTTCAATTAAACTTGACTTAATCTAATTTAATAAAAAATGTAAATAATTCAAAATCGATCAACATAAACTTCAAATAACTCAAATTTGATATAATCTAAAAATAAATAATTCGAACGTGAAATGATCTGGACTAAAATCGAGTATTAAGTTAATAAATAACATAAATTATTAATTTGTTCTAATTTCATACCTTGTGATTAGTATTTTGGATTGTGATAAATTAGGCAAATATTTATATATATATATATATATAAATTGATTATAAATTAAGTAAAACAGATACTTGAATAATAAAATTTTCTGATTATGCAAAAAAATTGAATTAGATGGATATTTACTGTTATTAAAAATTATCATTTCTATATTTATTTTTAAATATTATTTATCATTTATTTTCTATATTCCAATAAAATTTTGATTAAATCTAACTTAATCAAATATTTTTTAAAAACTTCGTCTAGTTTGAATTTAAAATTAATAAATTGAACCAAAATGATTCTAACTTGTATAATTCGAGTGTCAAATCCAATTAATGCTAATAGTCAAACCGATTAATCTAAATCTGAAAGGACTTGAACCCAAAATGATCCAAATAATTCAACTTGAAAATTTAAAAATTTAAATTAATCTAATTTGAAATTAACCTCACCGGCCAATTGACAAGTCTAGATAAAACAAAGAAAGGGTCCATTTGGAAGGAGGTGAGATTGGCTCTGATAAGAATAAAAACAATAGTGATAATGAGATTAGTTACTGTAGTAGTGTAATTAGATACTGTAGCGGTAACAGTTAAAATTAATGATGAGATATGTGTTTGAATACAATCGCGGTGGCGACGATGAGATAAAAATAAAAGTAACTATTTAGAATATTATATTAATATTGTATTAATAAATTATTTATATACACTAATAATATTTAAAATTTTAATATATATTATTTTATGTATTTATTAAATATTTAATTAATTAACTAATTATTATATAATTATATAAATTTATTTATACATTATATTAAATAAAATACAAATATATATTATTAATTTATTCAATATTTTTAAATAAACGAAATTAAATAAATAAAATATATTAAAAATCAAACTATCAAAAAAATTAAAAATATTAAAAATATATATTAAAAAAATAAGGAATAAAATTAAAAAATTTAAAAAAAAATAACACTTTACCTCGCAAAGAAGTTCAGTTGAAAATTATGCACCAAAGGTGCATTTGAGTAGCACTTTACGGTGGCTGTAATACCATTCAATGCATTGGATTTCCCACACTAGAGGTGCGGAACAATCCAAATAGACCCTAAGTCACAAAACTCGAAATCAAAGAAAGTAGCGAGCACTGAGAGACGGAACAAAACTTTGAAGCCAGCCATTTGAAAGTTTTCAAATCCGGGTTGAGAGTTGCATTGCTTGAGGGGGAATGAATTGTTATTATATACTCGATTGCCATCTTTTTCCAGAATCTTTAAAAGCCTGTTACCAAATGGGATTAGATTTTATTGGAAAGGATGGTCTTTATTTGTTGTCTTCTTCTTTATCTGCATATAAAAATATTATTGCAGCACCCCTCATTAAAAAAATGCTACTAATATGTTGTAGGGCACGAAAGCTGGCAGCGTTTAAACGAATTAAATTCCTCAGCCCCCTCTATATGGTCCCCCTTCCTGCCTCGGACACCCACACTTGTCGCATAACTTAAAGTGAGATACTTAAACATATCCTTCAGCAAAAATTAAAAATAAAATTCTTAAAAATAAGCCCCTCACCATTAAAGAAAAATAAACTTTTATAGTTATTATTGAAAGATGTTTAAACATATTTTAGATTTTAGGGAATGTTTTGAAAGCGCAAGGAAAAAAAAAATCAGAGAATGAATTTTTGAAGGGTGAAATAAAATCAAAAAATATTATTATTATTATATTCTTTTACCGTCTAATTAATAAATATGATTTTATTAAAGAAATAAATATTAAAAAATAATTGAATAATTTTTAACTTCTATAGTACTAGATAAGTTTGATTGTAATATAATTTTTATCCGCCTAGAGTTTCAAATCAAGTAGAACTTTTATTAAAACCTATATATAGAGGTAACATAAGTACTTATGATACATGAATTATTATAATTTCCTCTTTCCCTTTTCGTTATTCATTCATAATACTTTTTGCTGACTTAAATATTAGAGTATCTTCAAAATTCAATTTCATGTCTCTTTTATTTTTATCGTTTCAAAGATCTCTTACGGCATCCTATTATTACGTCAACATCTATAAAAGGGTTTAGAATTATAAATAAAAATAAAATATAAAATTAGATCCTCTTACATTATACATGAAAATTGAAAATAAAAAAAAATAAAATTAGATCTATGTAAGATGATGACACGGATCAACCATGCTTTTTGAACTTTGATGATGGAGAAAAACCATGTGCGGCTCTTCTTTCATATTTGATTTTTCTTATTCTCAAACAATCTTTAAAAAATCCAATTTTCTTCCATTAAAATCAATTTAAATTATTTTATTGATTGTGACCACTTAATTCCATTAAAAGAAATTCACGATTTTTTTCCTTTTAATTTAGTACATTAAAATAATAGGTTCTACTTAAATTTTTTATTTTATAAAATATTTAAGATATTTTTTAAATGATACGCCTTGTCAGGTTTAACAAAAATATATTTTATTAATTTTTAAAATTAAAAAATATAATAAGGATTTTCGTAAATAAATTTAAACTATTTATTTATAAATACGAAATGAATTTAAATAAAAAAATTAATTTATATTTTAAATCGAACTAAATTTAAATAAATCTATAATGTGTTAATACTTTGCACTAATTCAACCTAAATCTGGCCCTACATGCCTAACGATAAAAGTAGAAAAACCATGTAATTTCAATTATTATAAATATATAATTATATTATAAAAATATAAATTTTATAATTAAAAAATCGTATTTGATTCTAATCGAGCCTAACTTAAAATTTTTTTATCTAAAATCTAATATGTTTTAAACGAAATTTACATTTTTATCTAAATTCTTTTTAAATTTTATATTTTTATCTAAATACTTTTAAATATTAAATAAAATTTTAAATTTAAATAAATGATCAGATTTTGAATAGTTTTAATTTTTAATTAACAATCAGCTCCAAAAACCAAACCAACTTTTATTAATATTACGTGGCACGTATAGGTGAAAGGGGATAAAGAGTCGGACATGGAGAGGCAGCAGACGAATTCTATTCGTGAAACGGTGTTAACAACCACCGCTGAAAGTCAATTTTGCTACAGTAATAGCGTAGTCTCAATGCCTTTAGCCAGATTTGAAGAAAATAACTCCCACGGGCCCACCAACCAATCCAAGTTCAATTTGGGTCTGTAATTATTTTTTGTTAAGCATTTTGCTGTTATTGTTATTCATTACCATTTATCTCACACGATAGATTATGTTATTTAAGCTAATTGGCATATATTGTATTATATCAAAATGCTTTAACTATTTTCATTCATTTAATAATCTTTGCAAATTGATATTTTAATTTTTAAATTAAATTATTTGAAATTTGACAGCACATAATTCCTTAAAAATTAAATGAATAAGCGAAGATTACATGATTAGAATTTAGAAATAAATAAAAGCTTGAATTAGGAGCCTATTTTTCTTCAAATTATTTTTTTAAAATGATACATTAACCCCAAAAAATCTAAAAGTAAATCCCATTTATTCTCTCTATAAATAAAAAAAAAAAAAAACAACCTTTTAAGTTCAAACCAAAGACTTGTTCCTCTTTGTCACTGATAATACATTTTTATATCAACTAGTATTAGAAAATTTAAAAGAATAAAAAAATTAATAATTATTTTTAAAAGATAAAAAATTATTTTTAAAAATTTTAGGATTAAAAATCATTTAAAAACCATTCTTTAAAATTATATTTTTAAAAAATTTTAAAAATAACATTCATTTTTTATAATATTAAATTAGGAATTATATTTATCCTTAATTTTATTAAATTCAAGATAAAATAAATTTTTATATTTTATTACTCTCTTATCTCGTTTTTAAAAAATTTTTATTTTATAGTGCAAGTGATTTACACCATAAAAGAGAAAAAAATGTTAGAAATTTTATTTTGCATACCCTGTTTTTCTGCTTGAAGAGCGTAGATTCTTTTGGCTTCTTCGATGAATGTTTTTACAAGTTTTATTCGTGCTGAGGTGGGAGAGATAAAGGTGAAATGTCTTCACCATTAAGGTATGTGTATCAGTCATGGAACTCTTCTAATAATCTATTACTAGAGTTTTCTACCTGAGGATTTAAAATTTTTATTATAATTTAAATTATATTAAATAATAATTATTTATTTAAATAATTTTTAATATTTTAATGCATTAATATATATTAAAATATTTTATTTTTACTACAAAATTTTAATATTTCAAATTACATCTTTCTCACAAATAAAAAAAATTATCACTAAATTAATTTTTAATAAAAAACATAAAACTAAAAATTTTAAAAATTAAGTGAAAAAAATGATAAAAATAAAATTTAAGTCGATTTCTTTATCAATTAAATTTAATTTTGTTAATAGTAGGAGTCCAAAATGACCAATTACTCTTGCAAAATTAAGATAAAAATCTTTTTTTTTTATTAATAGTTATTTATTATAATGTTTATATTTGTAATTATTTTTAAATGATGAACTGTTTGTAATTTTTTTAAAATGAAAAAAAAAAAAAAAAAAAGAAAACGGAAAATGGGTCAGCCGGTCGCTGCCTACGGACCACCTAGTTGCAATATCTCCTCAAGAGATACTCTTAATCTATAGTTGTAGATTATTAGAATAAGTACTTGCATATTGCTGAGGATATATTTTTCTCTATTTTTGGATATTTTACGTTGATAATGAATATAGATGTTACTTTAACATTTAAATAATTTGAATAATTAAATAAAAGTTAGATGCAATAACATAATTTGAAGTTAAGTTTTCAAAAAAAATTTTATTTAGCCTATTATTATTATTTCAATTTTTGATACTTTATATATCATGTTTAATTCTTCAACAGAAAATCACATATAAATGACAATATATAGATGATAAATAAATAATGTGTCAAAATAGAATCTGTTGAAAAATCCACTAACAATTTCCTAAGTAACTGCCCAAGTCTAAGACATAAGCAAATGTACGAAGAATGATTAATTAGATTAAACTGATTACTAAAATAGTTGAAGTAATACTTCCGGCACATTGATGGATCACAAAGATAGTTATCTAAACAAAGATTTATTTTTGGATGCTTGGCAATCTAAATTCTAACCTCATCAATAATTAACACATGCCATAGATAAATATCATAATTCGTGATCCAAACCTATTTCTATATTTATGTCAAAAGAAATAAAAAAAGGATCACAATTAAAATATATAGTCTATACAATCAAAAAGCAAACTTCATTCCAAAATGAAAAAGGATCATAAAAAATAATATAAAAAATGTTTAACTATTTTATATTTTTCAATAAAAAATCATTGCAAATTGAAGTAAAATATAAAAATAAAAAATAGTAGTCTTATTAACTAAACCCAAAATAAACAAAATTAATAATGATGTGAAACATGATTTATGGATGTCTTTAATCTAAACCGATCAAAACCCCCAAAAACCCAATCAACCCACCCCAACCTTAACATAATCTAACTCAATTTGGCTAAAAAAAGTCAATAACTCAAAATTGACTAACCTGAACCTGTAAATGACCTAGACCAAATGTGACCCGGATCCAAAATCATCTCAACCTGAGATTTTTCAAACCCAAAATAACCTGAAATTGACTTAAACAATTAACCCGAAAATATCTCCAAAAAAATGACCAAACATGATAAACCCGAGTATTAAACAAGTGACCAAAACCTATTAATCCGAGTATTAAACCCAATAGACCCGAACCTAAAATAGCTTGAATCTAGAATTACCCGAACATAATTAACCTGAGTATTAAACCCGATTGACTCGAACAATAAATGAAGTGAAACCGAAATGACTTGAACCCTAAAATGACCTTAACTCGGAGTGACCCGAACCCAAAGTGATTTGAAACTAAAATGATTCTAACTAAAAAATGACCCAAAATTTTAAATCCTTGAAATTGTTCAACCCGAATTTCACCTTTTTCTTTTTTCATTTTATTTTTTTTCAAGCTAAAAAAAACCAAAATAATAAAATTAAAAAAAATTAAAAAATAGCATGTGACACTTGGATGCCTCATTCCTTAAACCTGAATGATCTGAACTCGAAATGACTTGAAACTAAAATGATCTGAATGCAAAAAAGATTCAAAATCAAAATAGCTCAAACCCAAAGTTACCCAAAACTGAAACGACTTGAATCTGAAAAAGATCTAAAAATTTAAATATCTAGAATGATTTAACCTGAATTCTCCCTCTTTTTCATTTTATTTTCTTCAAAGCTATAGAAAACTAAAATAATAAAATTTATAAAAATAAAATTGAAAAAGAGCATGAACGTGCATGCCTCCTCTGACGAGGAAAACATTCAAAATTTGTTGTGCAAATTAAAGGCTTTTTGTATTTCATCTATACCTTGCATATAAAAAGAAAAAAAAAAAATCCCCAAAGGGATTTATGTTTGCCACTTTGGCTTGCTTATTTGCTCGCCATGTGGCGGGTTTTATTTTTTAGTTTTTAAATTTTTGTTTAGATTTAAATTTACATTTACATTTATATTTATATTTTTAATTTTAGTTTATTATATTATTTTAAAATGGTTGATTTATATGGTAACTCACAAATCGATTTAATATTTACATTCAACATACTCGAAGAAAAAATTATTTTATTAATTATTTTTATTTTTTATTTTATTTTTAAATTATGTATTTAAAGAGGTTAATCGATACGATAATTTACAATTTAATTTAGATTTAATACTCGATCTACTCAAAAATAAAAAAAGAACTCTATTTTATTAATTATTTTTATCTTTTTATGTTTTAAATTTTTATTTTTATTTTTTTAGATAATGTATTTAAAAGAGTTAATTTTTATGGTAATTCATGAGTTGATTTAGTATCCATCTTAAACTGCTCCAAAAAAATTTTTTAAAAATTATTTTATAAATTAATTTAATATTTTCAGATTTAGATTTAGATTTTTATTTTTAAAAGATATATTTCAAGGAGTTATTTTGTATGTAACCTATGGCTCGATTTAGGATATGTAATTTACAAGCACAAAAAGAATTTAAAATTTTTATTTTATTAATTGATATTTTTATTTAGTTTTTAAAATAATATATTTAGAGAGTTGATTTGCAAGCTGACTTATTAGTTGATTTATGATCTGTATTCGACCCGTTTGAAAAAAAAGTTAAAAAAATTATTTTATTAATTATTTTTATTTTATTTTATTTTTAAATAATATATTTAAAAGAGTTAGTCCGCATTTTGACTTGAGGATCAATTTAGAACCCATATCAACCCTTTAGAAAAAATTAAATTAAAATAAAATTTATTTTTATTTTTATTTTAAATAATTTATTTAAATAGATTATTTCACAGGTTAAGTCGGATGTCGATTTAAGATTTCTATACTTGACTTGCTCAAGAAAAAATTAATTATTTTTACTTTATTTTTAAATGATGTATGTAAAGTGAGTAATCTACATGATAATTAACACATAGATTTAACATCCATACTCGATTCTAAACAAAAAATTAAATGATAATTATTATTTACAAAAATTTAATTTAAAATAATTTTTATTAATAATTAATTAAAATTATTAAAAAAAATAAAAATCCCCTAACGAAGTGGAGGGCTTAATACTAGTAAAAAAGACAAAAGCAACGGCCGGCCAAAAGAAAAAACAGCATGAACGTATGGACACCTTGGCTTGCCAAGGATTTGTCCAAAATTGACTTTGTGGATGGATGGATGTCGATCACTTTCCAGCTACTCCACTGTCCGCAATATTATTAATTTTTTTTAATGCATATATGCCATTTCAGTGGTAATCTATCCATTGAGTATTATTGGTAAGAGGATAGAACAAAATAGAACCATTTTGGAGATGGTGGCAGATGAGGACATCTCTATATATTGGAATCACCAAAATTCAACCACATTCACAAAATTTTTTGCATCAATCCTCGCGTATTTAATGTTTAGTCTTGATAATTTATATATTTATATCGTATTTATGTTATTTTTATATTATATATTATAAAAATTAATATATTTATATATTTATATCATGATTTTTTATTTTTATATTATATTTTATATTATATTATATATATATATATTTTTTATGAAATGGTCGTCAATCTTTCTTATATAATTTACATATTTTTTGGGCGCACTTGCAAGGTGTAAGGGAGAATAGGGATTCTCAATCCCACGCGAGATCCAACGAAGACTTGATCTTTTTTATTCACTAGTGAGATCTGAGTAAGATGACAATCAATTATTTATCCTAAACCTGACACTGCCAATATTTCATACGATATTCTTTCATAATCATATCTATCATGGCTCACCATCAATCCAACAAATTAAATTAATGAACAAAAAAAAAGTGGGTTTAAGTGGGCTATTAAAGAAGTCAAGATAGAAATTAATGGAAATCAGCTCAATGAAACCGATCAAATCAAAATATATATGTATATATATATATATATATATGTTATGCCCAATTTTGCATTGAAAATTTGTGAAAATCCGTTATAATATATATATATATATGTAGGGATTTAAATTTATATTTATGAAATAATATTTGTAGAACAAAATAATTAAAATTTTTAAATTAAACAATATATACTTCACAAAAAATGTCAATTGTATTTCTTACCTTTTCAGATTTCTTCATTTAATTAAAATATCGAAGGCAAAAGTGCGTGCATCTGTGCATGTTTCCAAAATTTTAAGAGATAAAAATGGCTGACTATCGAAAGAGAAAGCCAACTCAATAATAGCTCGTGCAACATAGATGTTATTAACATATTCTTAAAAGTTAGAGATTTGAGATGATTTAGACACATAACATCTTCATCAGATAAATAATTAAATAGGAGTTGAGGTTAATGATAAATTAAAATAATAAAAAAAAAACACTATTGAAATGGAAGAGCACAAAATGGAAACCAATTATGTAAATTCCACGGGATGTTATACTTTTCAAGATTACTGGGTTGACAATATATATCACAACTTTTTCTTATGTATAGACCTTGAAACACTTATGAGCAGCCAGCAAATATTTTATTATATTTTACTGTGATAATTAGGGTTTAAATTGTGGTTGTGAATATGCTTTATCAATGTCATATTTATCGTGGTTATAAACATAATAAATATTATCTTAATCAATGATAAGAATATCAATGGTTGAGAGAATCAAAATCATAAAATAACAATTACAAAAAGTGGTAGAAAAAATACTTTTAATTTTTTCCTTCGATTGGTAGGAGAAAGATAAAAGGAAAAAAAAATTGAGGAGATTTGAACAGTTAATTTTTCTCCAAATTCAATTCTTCCAAGTGTGAAAAAATATAATTTAATTACCCTTTTTTCTCATATTTTCATTCTTGTAACAAATAAAAGATAAGCTTTCTTTCCTCTCCTTTCTTTTTTTTTTCTTTAGTTACCCTTTTTTCTCTTCCCTCTTTTTTTTTTTACCCTTACCAAGCATAATGTAAGTGGAAAGTGTGGAGTGGGATATGAGTAAAAATCTTAAATTTGAATGACCTAACCTGTCTTGTAATTCTCCCGAGGGGATGCTTCCAGGATCATTGGGACTAATCTCATTTGATTCTCACAGACTTGGATATCTCAAATAAAAAAAAAAATCATACTGAGAAAAGTTGATTGTATGTGGGTTGTTTCTGTCATGGGATACACTGTTGGTGTAACAATTGGATTTGATGTTGTAAACATTATGTTCCAAGACAAAGCTTATGATAATCTAAAACGGAAAAGAACCAAAAACAGTTGAAGAATAACGGATATCTATTTTGATGACAGAAAGGGGAGAATGGAATATAGATTAGGGTTTTTAATGGAATTTCTTGTTGTTCAAGAAATCCAATTCGCAAGTAAATCATCTCTCTTGCACAATAATTTGTTACTAGACTATTGACTTATATGGCTTTCTTAGGGTTAGGGCTGA
>JBBYHK010006703.1:0-11985 GCA_038382065.1 Adansonia grandidieri | reverse complement strand
AAGCTTTAATTAGGAATCCAAAGCATTAATATCATGTATCACAGTGAGGAGATTATGTTTATGATGGTCAATAACAAGAGGATGGAAATAATCACAAAAATTCCATGTTTGTCTCATTTAATTGATAAACTTTGATTCTAAGAAAAGTGGTGGAAAGAAAAGCTTTTCTTGGGAATCCAAAGCATTAATATCAAGCATTCTAAAAACGAGATCATGCTTAAGGTGGACAATCACAAAAAGAATGGAAATTATTATGAGTAACCATGTTTAGCTCATTTGATGGATGAGCTTTGTTTCCAATGAAAATGGTGGAAACAAAGGCTTTTCGTGGGGAGCGAAAGCATCAATATCATGTATCCCAATAGGGAGAACATGTTTATTATGGCCAATTACAAAAAGAATGTAAATAATTATAAGATCCATGCTTGTATCATTTGATAGACAAACATTGATTCTAAGAAAAATGGTGCAAATAAAAGGTTATCTTACGAAACCAAAGTATCAGTATCGTGTACCCCACTAGGAAAACATGTTTATTATGGCAACCACAAAAAAAATGAAAAATTATTGCGAGAATTTATATTTGTCTCATTTGATGAATAAACTTTGATTTTAAGGTAAATAGTGGAAAGAAAAGCTTTTCTTTGGAATCCAAAGCATTAATATCAAGCACTCTAAAAAAGAGATCGTGCTTAAGGTGGCCAATCACAAAAAGAATGGAAATTATTATAAGTATCCATGTTTGGCTCATTTGACGGACGAGCTTTGTTTTTAAAGAAAATGGTGGAAACAAAGGTTTTCTTGGGAAATCAAAGCATTAATATCAAGTATCCCAATGGAGAAAACATGTTTATTATGGCCAATCACTAAAAGAATGTAAATTATTATAAGTATCTATGTTTGTCTCATTTGATAGACAAACATTGATTCTAAGAAAAATGGTGCAAATAAAAGGTTATCTTAGGAAACCAAAGTATTAGTATCGTGTACCCCAACCAGGAAAACATGTTTATTTTGGCGAACCATAAAAAAAATGAAAATTATTGCGAGTATCCATATTTGTATTATTTAACGAATAAACTTTTATTCTAAGGAAAATGGCGGAAAGAAAAGCTTTTCTTCAGAAACCAAAGCATTAATATCATATATCCCCATGAAAGATCATGTTTATGATGGTTAATCATAAAAAAAATGGAAATTATAATGAGTATCAATTTTTGTCTCATTTGATGGACATGAACAATGATTCTAAAGAAAATGGTTGAAAAAAAAAGCCTTACCTAGGAGACCAAAGCATTGACATCAAGTTTTCTAAAGTGAAAATTGTGTTTATAATGGCCAATCACAAAAAGAGTGGAAACTATTATGATTTTCCATGTTTGTCTCATTTGACTGATGAACTTTGATTCTAAGAAATACAGTAGAAAGAAAAGTTTTTCTTTAAAACCAAAGCATTGATATCACATATCCTAATAGAGGGAATATGTTTATGATGTCCAATCACAAAAAAATTCAAATTATTATGAGTATCCATGTTTTTCCTATTTGACAGATTAACTTTGATTCTGTGGAAAATGGTGTAAAGAAAAGCTTTACTTAGGATTCCAAAGCATTAATATCATGTATCACAGTGGGAAGATTATTTTTATGGTGGTCAGTAACAAAAAGGATGGAAATGATCACAAAAATCCATGTTTGTCTTATTTAATTAATAAACTTTGATTCTAAGAAAAGTGGTGGAAAGAAAACTTTTCTTGGGAATCCAAAGTGTTAATATCAAGCACTGTAAAAAAGAGATCGTGCTTAAGTGGCCAATCATAAAAAGAAAGGAAATTATTATGAGTATCTATGTTTGGCTTATTTGACAGACGAACTTTGTTCCTAAAGAAAATGGTGGAAAGAAATGCTTTTCTTGGGAAACAAAAGCATCAAATCATGTATCTCAATGGAGGGAACATGTTTATAGTGGCCAATCACAAAAAGAATGTAAATTCTTACAAGTGTCCATGTTTGTCTTATTTGGAAAATAAACATTGATTCTAAGGAAAACAATGTAAATAAAAGGTTATCTTAGGAAACCAAAGTATCAGTATCATGTAACCCAACCAAGAAAACATTTTATTATGGCCAACCAGAAAAAGAATGAAAATTATTGTAAGCATCCATGTCCGTCTCATTTGATGAATAAACCTTGATTCTAAGGAATATAGTGAAAAGAAAAGCTTTTCTTGCAAAACCAAAACACCAATATCATGTATCCTAATGAGGAGAACCTTTTTATATCATAAAATAGAGGTTATTATAAGAATTCTGGTTTGTCTCATTTGATGGATGAACTTTGATTATGAGGAAAATGGTGTAGGAAAAAGCTTTTCCTAGGAAACCAAAGCATCAATATCATGTATTCTAATGGAGAAAATGAGATTATGGTGGCCAATCATAAAAAGAATGTAAATTATTATGAGTAATCACATTTGTTTCTTTGACAAATGAATTTTGATTGTTAAGAAATTGGTGGAAAGAAAAACTTTCTTGTGAAACCAAACAATTAATATAATGTATCCTAATAAGGGGATTATGTTTATGTTTACATTCTAATTTGATAGAAAACTATGATTTTAGGGATAGTGGTGGAAAAAAAAGATCTTCTTGAGGAACCAGAGCTTTAGTATCATTTATCACGATAGAGAGAACATATTTATGGTGGCCCATAACAAAAAGAATGTAAATTATTACCCATTTCCATGTTAGTTCCATTTGACAAACGAACTTTAATTTTAAGGAAAATGGGGGAAAGAAAAGCTTTTCTTTGGAAGCCAAGCCATTAATATCTTATATCCTAATAAGGAGAATAAGTTTATGGTGGCCAAACACAAAAGGAATGAAATTATTTCAATTACCCATGTTTGACTCAGTTAATGAACGAACCTTGATTCCATGAAAAATGGTGAAAAGAAAAGCTTTTCTTGCAAAATCAAAGCATCAATGTCATGCAACTCAATGAGGAGAACCTTTTTATGGTTGCCAATCATAAAAACAATGGAGATTACTAAGAGAATCCATGTTTGTCTTATTTGATGGATGAACTTTGGTATTAAAAAAATGGTGCAAGGAAAAGCTTTTCTTGGGAAGCCAAAGCACCAATATCATGTATCCCAATGAGGATAACCTATTTATGGTGGCCAATCACAAAAAGAATGGAAATTATTATAAGTATCCATGTTTGGCTGATTTAATGGATGAGCTTTGTTTCTAAAAAAAATAGTGGAAACAAAAGCTTTTCTTGGGAAACTAAAGCATCAATATCATGTATCCCAATGGAGAGAACATGTTTATTGTGGCCAATCATAAAAAGAATGTAAATTAATATAAGTATCCATGTTTATCCCATTTGATAGACAAGCATTGATTCTAAGAAAAATAGTGCAAATAAAAGGTTATCTTAGGGAACCAAAGTATCAGTATCACGTACCAAAACCAGGAAAACATGTTTATAATGGCCAACCACAATAAGAATGAAAATTATTGTGAGTATCCATATTTGTCTCATTTGATGAATAGACTTTGATTATAAGGAAAATGGTGGAAAAAAAAATTTTCCTTGAGAAACCAAAGCACTAATATCATGTGTCGTAATGAGAGATCATGTTTATAGTGGTCAATCATAAAAAAATGGAAATTATAATGAGTATCAATGTTTGTCTCATTTCATGAACATGAACTATGATTCTAAAGAAAATGGTAAAAAAAAAGCCTTACTTGGGAGACCAAAGCATTAACATCAAGTATTCCAAAGAGAAAATCATGTTTATAATGGCCAATCACAAAAAAAGTGGAAATTGTTATGATTATCCATGTTTGTCTCATTTAACAGATGAACTTTGATTCTAAGAAATACGGTGGAAAGAAAAGCTTTTCTTTGACAATTAAAGCATCAATATCGCATATCCTAATAGAGAGAACGTGTTTACAATGTCTAATAAAAAAAATTCAAATTATTATGAGTATCCATGTTTTTCCCATTTTACAGATTAACTTTTGTTTTATGGAAAATGGTGTAAAGAAAAACTTTACTTAGGAATCCAAAGCATTAATATCATGTATCACAGTAAGGAGATTATGTTTATGGTGGTTAGTAACAAAAAAGATCGAGATGATCACAAAAATCCATGTTTGTCTTATTTAATTGATAAACTTTGGTTCTAAGGAAAGTAGTGGAAAGAAAAGCTTTCCTTGGGAATCCAAAGCATTAATATCAAGCACTCCGAAAAGAGATCGTGCTTAAGTGGCTAATCACAAAAAAAAAGGAAATTATTAGAAGTGCCCATGTTTGGCTCATTTGACAGACAAACTTTATTCCTAAAAAAAATGGCGAAAAGAAAGGCTTTTCTTGGGAAACTGAAGCATCAATATCATGTATCTCAATTGAGAGAATATGTTTATAGTAGCCAATCACAAAAAGAATGTAAATTATTATGAGTATCCATGTTTGTCTCATTTGACAAATGAGTTTTGATTGTAAGGAAATTGGTGGAGAGAAAAACATTTCTTACGAAACCAAATAATCAGTATAATGTATCCTAATAAGGAGATTGTGTTTATGTTTACAGTTTAATTTGATAAAAAAAATGATTTTAAGGACAATGGTGGAAAGAAAAGATTTTCTTGAGGAATCAGAGCTTTAGTATCATGTATCACAATAAAGAGAACATGTTTATGGCGGCCCATAACAAAAAGAATGTAAATTATTACCCATATCCATGTTAGTTCCATTTGACAAATGAACTTTGATTCAAAGGAAAACAAGGGAAATGAAAGCTTTTCTTTGGAACCTAAGGCATTAATATCTTATATCCCAATAAGGAGAACAAGTTTATGGTGGCCAAATCCAAAAGGAATGAAAATTATTTTGATTATCCATGTTTGACTTGGTAATGAATGAACCTTGATTCCATGGAAAATGGTGAAAAGAAAAGCTTTTCTTAAAGCATCAATGTTGCGCAATTGAATGAAGAGAACCTTTTTATGGTGGCCAATCATAAAAAGAATAGAGATTACAAAGAGAATCCATGTTTGTCTCATTCAATGGATGAACTTTGATATTAAGGAAAATGGTGCAAAGAAAAGCTTTTCTTCGGAAACCAAAGCATCAATATCATGTATCCAAATGAGGAGAATATGTTTATGGTGGCCAATCACAAAATGAATGGAAATTATTATGAATATCTATGTTTGTCTCATTTAATGCATGAACACTAATTTTATGGAAAATAGTGGAAAAAAAGCTTTTCTTATGAAAGCAAAACATCAATATTACGTATCCCAATGAGAAGAACGATTTATGGTGGCAATCATAAAAAAATAAAAATTATTGAGTATCAATGTTTGTCTTATTTGGCGGATAAACTTTGATTCTAAGGAAAATGGTTGAAGGAAAAGCAACTTCTTGCAAATCTAAGGCATCAATATCGTGTATCACGAAGAGAAAAACTTGTTTATGGTAGGCAATCACAAAACGAATATAGACAATTATGAGAATCAATGTTTGTTTCATTTGACTGATGAACATTGATTCTAAGGAAAATTAAGGGAAAGTTTTTCATAGGAATCCAAAATAGCAATATCATGTTTCCTATCATAGAAAAAGTGTTTGTTACAGCCAATTGTAAGCAGGATGTAAATTATTATGAGTATCTATGTTTGGCCCATTTTCTAGGCAAACTTTGATTCTACAAAAAATGGTGCAAGGAAAAGCTTTTCTTGGGAATGGAAAGTGTCAATACCATGTATCCTAATGAGGAGAACGTGTTTATTGTGGCCAATCACAAAAAGAATAAAAATTGTATCGAGTATCAATGTTTATCTCATTTAACATATGAGCTTTAATTCTAAGGAAAATGGTGGAAAAAAGCTTTTCTTTCACAATCAAAGAATTAATATTGCTTGTCCTAAATAAGAGAACATTTTTATGGTGACCAATTACAAAAAGAATATAGATTATTACAAGTGTCAACATCTATCTTATTTGATAGATGAATCTAAGGAAAATAATGTAAAGAAAAGCTTTTCTTAGGAAACCAAAGCACAAATGCTGTCTATCCCAATAAGGAGAATGCAATTATGGTAGCCGATCACAAGAAGAATGGAAACTATTATGAGTATCCACGTTTGCCTCATTTGACAGATGAACTATGATTCCAAAGAAAAAAGGTGGACCTAAATGTTTTTCTTGCGAAACCAAAGCATCAATATCGTGTTTCCAAATTAGAATGTGTACATGGTGCCTAATAATAAAAAGAAAGGAAATTATTACGAGTATAATGTTTGTCTCATTTGATGGATGAACTCTGATTATAAGGAAAATAGGGAAAAAAAGCTTTCCTTGGTAAACCAAGCATCAATATCATGCATCCCAATGAGAAGAACTTGTTTATGGTGGCCTATCACAAAAAGAATAGTGATTATTATGAGAATCAATGTTATCTCATTTGACATATGAACTTTAATTCTAAGGAAAGTGGTAGAAAGAAAAGCTTTTCTTGGGAGACCAAAGCATCAAGATCATGTATTCCAGGGTACAATACATGTTTTTGGTGCCCAATCATAAAAAGAATGTAAATTTTAACTAGTATCCACATTTACCCCATTTTACGGATGACAAAAAATATATAAATTATTACAGGTATCCATGCTTGTCCCATTTGACAGATAAACTTTGATTCTAAGGAAAATCATGCAAAGAAAAGCTTTTCTTGGAAAACCAAGGCATCAATATCATGTATCCAAATGGATAGAACTTGTTTATGGTGGCTAATGACAAAAAGAATGTTAATTGTTATGAGTATTCATGTTTGTCCTATTTGATAGATAACTTTTATTCTCATGAAAATGGTGGAAAGAAAAGCATCTCATAGGGAAGCATCAATATCATGTACTCCAACGAGGAGAATATGTTCTTAGTGGTGAATCACAACAAAAAAATGGAGATTATTACAAGAATTAAAGTTTGTCTAATTTGATGAACAAACTTTGATTTTGAGAAAATGGTGGAAAGAAAAGCTTTTGTTGTGAAGCCAATGCATTAAGATCCTGTATCCCAACGAGGAGAACCTTTTATTGTAGCCAATCACAAACGAAATGGAGATTATTAGGAGAATCCATGTTTATCTCATTTGCCTGATAAACATTGATTCTAGGCAAAATGGTACAAGGAAAAGCTTTTCTTGCAAAACAAAAGCATCAACATCATGTATGCCAAAGTGAAAAACATGTTCATGGTGCCCAATAACAAAAAGAAAAGAGGTTATTACAAGCATCATGTTTGGGTCATATGACAGATGAACTTCGGTTCTAAGGAAAATGATGGAAAGAAAAGCTTTCTTATGAAATAAAGCATCAATGTCATGTATCTAACCTAAGAAAACATGTTTATAGCGGCCAAACACAAAAGGAGTAGAGACTATTACAAGAATCATTACTCATCTTATTTGATAGATGAACTTTGATTCTAAAGAAACTCATGGAAAGAAAGGACATGCTTATGGTGGCCAATCAAAAAAAGAATGTAAATTTTTTTGAGTACCCATATTTATTTCATTGGACAAACGAACTTTGGTTTTAAGGACAATGGCAAAAAGAAAAGCTTTGATTGGGAAACTAAAGCATAGATACCATGTATCCCAATGAGGAGATCGTGTTTATTATAACTAATCACAAAAATAATGGAAATTATTAAGAGTTTCCATGTTTGTCTCATTTGATGCACTAACTTTGATTCTAAGGAAAATGGTTAACAGAAATGCTTTTAATGGGAAAGCAATGCATTAATATCATGTATCCTAGTTAAAAGAATGAGTTTATCATGGCTAGTCTAAGAAAGAAAGTAAATTATTATGAGTATCTATGTTTGATGCTTTTGAAAGATGAATTTTGGTTCTAAGAAAAATAGTGGAAAGAAAAACTTTTTGTGGACAATGAAAACATCAAAATCATGTGTCTCAAAGAAGAGAATATGTTTTTAGTGGCCAATCACAAAAAGAATGGAGATTATTACAAGAATGATTGTTTGTCTTATTTGACAGACAAGCTATAAATCTATGAAAAATGGTGAAAAAAAAGTTTTCTTACGAAACCAAAGCATTAATAACTTCTAGCCCAACATGGAGAACATGTTTATGGTGGCCAATCAAAAAAAAAAAAGTAAATTATTACTAGTATCCACGTCTACCCCACTTGATAGATGGACTTTGATTTTAAGAAAAGCAGTGGAATGAAAAGCTTTTCCAGGAAAACTAAAGCATCAATATCATGTATGCCAATGAAGGGAGCGTGTCTATTATGGCCAATCACAAAAAATAAAGGTCATTGCAAGAATCAAAAGTTTGTTTCATTTGACGAACAAACATTTGTTCTAAGGAAAATGGTGGAAAGAAAAACTTTTTTTGAGTAACCAAAGCATTAACATCATGTATCCCAATAAGGAAAACCCTTTTATGGTGGCTAATCACAAAAAGAATCGAGAATATTATGAGAATCCATGTTTGTCTTATTTGATAGATGAACTTTTATTTTAAGGAAAACGGTGCAAAGAAAATATTTTCTTGGGAAATCAAAGCATCAATATCATGTATTCCAATTTGAAGAACGTGTTTATAGTGGCCAATCACAAAAAAATGAAAATTATTATGAGTATCCATGTTTGTAACATTTGACAAATGAACTTTGATTTTAAGAAAAATGGTGGATAGAAAAAGCTTTTCTTAGGAATCCACAACATGGAGAATGTGTTTATAAAGGCTAATCACAAGAAGAATGTAAACTATTACTAGTATCCATGATTATCCCTCTTAACAAATGAACATCGATTCTAAGGAAAATGCTGGAAAGAAAAGCTTTTCTGGGGAAACCAAAGCATCAATATCATGTATCCCAATGAGAAGAAAATGTTTATGGTGGCCAATCACAACACAAATGGAAATTAATCAACATTTCTCTCATTTGAAAGCAAAACTTTGATTAAATGGCCTAAGGAAAACCTTTTCATGGAAACCAATGCATCAATACCATGCATCCCAATGGAGAGAAAGCGTTTATTTGATCACAAAAAAATGTAAAATTATTATGAGTCACATTTGTCCTTTTTTATAGATGAACTTTTATTCTAACGAAAATGGTGGAGCAAAAGTTTTTCTTGTGAAACCAAAGCATCAATATCATGTATCGCAACAAGAAAAACCTTTTTATGATGCCCAATCACAAAAAAATGGAAACTATTATGAGTATCTATATTTGTCTCATTTGACGGATGAACTTTGATTCTAAGGAAGTACTGGAAAAAATAATTTTTCTTTCGAAACCAGGGTATCAATATCATGTATCCTAATAAGGACAACTTGTTTATGGTGCCTAATTAAAAAGGAATTGAGAGTAATCAATGTTTGTCTCATTTGACCTATGAACTTTGATTGAAAGGAAAATGGCTTAAGAAAACTCTTTTCATGCGAAATCAAAGCATCAATTCTTAATGGAGAGGACGTGTTTACGATGGCCAATCATAAAAAAAATTTAAATTATTACGAGTATCCATGTTTATCCCTTTTCATAGGTAAACTTTGATTATAAGGAAAATAGTGAAAAGAAATGCTTTTCTTGGGAATTAAAGCATTAATATCATGTATCCCAATGAGCAGATCATTTTTATGGCTGTGAATCACAGAAAGAATGGAAATGACTTTGGGTATCCATGTTTGTCCCATTTGATAGACGAACCTTAATTCTAAGAAAAATGTTGGAAGAGGAGCTTTTACTGGGAAGCTAAAGCATTAACATCATGTATCTCAATAAGAATGTGTTCATGATGCATAATTACAAAAAGAAATGAGATTATTATGAGTATACATGTTTGTCTCATCTGAGGATGAAATTTGATTACAAGGAAAGTAGTGGAAAGAAAAGCTTTTCTTCGAAAACCAAAGCATCAATATAATATCTTCCAATGAGAAAAATGAGTTTATGGTGGCCAATCACAAAAATAATGGAGATTTTTACGAGAATTAGTATTTGTCTCATTTGACAACCAAACTTTGGTTCTATGGAAAATGGTGGGAAAGAAGCTTTTCTTGGGAATCTAAAGCATCAATATCATGTATCCTAATGAGGAGAACCTTTTTATCATGGCCAATAAAAAAAAGATAAAGATTATAGGAAGAAACTATTCTCACTTAATGGACAAACTTTGATTCTAAGGAAAATGGTGCATATAAAAGCTTTTATTGCAAAACAAAGGCATCAATATCATGTATGCCAATGAAGGGAACATTTTTATGGTGTCCAATCACAAAAAGAATGGAAATTATTATGGGTATCCATGTTTGTATTATTTGATAGACAAACTTTAATTCTAAGAAAATTGGTGGAAGAAAGCTTTTCTTGCGAAACCGAAGCACCAATATTGGTTATCCTAATTAGGAGAACATGTTCATGGTGGTTAATCACAAAAAGAAAAGAGATTATTATGAGTATCCATGTGTGTCTCATTTGATGGACAAACTTTGATTCTAAGGAAAATGGTAGAAAGAAATGTTTTTCTTAGGAAACCAAAGCATTAATATTGTGTGAGGAGAACATATTTATGATGGCCAATCACAGAAAGAATAGAGATTATTATGAGAATTTATGTTGTTTTATTTGATGGATGATGATGAAGAAACCTTAAGAATGATGTCCTAAAACCATAAATAATAGTTTGGATAAAAACTAGAAACCCAGAAAAATAATAAGAAATAAAATAGGATTTTTGACCTGGCAATTTAAATTCAAAACACAAACCAAGAATACCAAGGGAATTCGAACTTAACCCAATGCTTGTGTATCAATTGCAAACCAAGAATGTCAAAAGTTGAATGCCACAAGATTAAACCATGTCCAAGGAAGAACTCAAAGGAATTTGCCTCACCAAGAAGATTACTTAATCATCCAAAGAAAAACTTAAGAAACCAGTTTTACAATTGCAATAGACTATTTATAGCCAAAAGATAAAATCCTAAGACATCCTAACAAGTAAAACTTGTGTAGGCCTTTAGATGACCAATTAAAATGTCAAAACAAAGCCCTAAGCCCAACAACTAGTGTCTTAATGCATTATCCTTTGATATGGATACTTAAAATAATTAAAATAACATGTGATAGGCATGTGCTACTTACTAGAGAGGTTTGGCCCATAAGTGAACAAAAGATAAGCCTAAATATCAATAATTAGCCTAACAAACTTGCTTCCTGAAGCAAGTTAACTAAGCATGGCTAGTTAAAGGCCACTTCCTCCCTGAAGTCCATGTCATTGCCATCTCTATCTTCAGCTTCTTATATGAACAACTTCTTAACCAATCCTTGCACAATATTTTGTAGTTATTTAGCCTGATTTCATGTAATAGGTCCACTCATCACTTGGAATTCCTTTGGAACATCATTTATGTTCTCTTGCACTAGCTAGATCATATCATTCCCTTATTCTTAAAAAATCGACACCTATATCAAAGGGAGAAAGATCAAAAACATTAAACGTGGAACTCACTTGATACTTACCTGGCAAATCCAACTTGCAGGCATTGTCATTAATCTTTTCCAAGACATGGAAAGGTCCATTTCCATGTCAGTTGTAGCTTGGATTTCCTTTATGTTGGAAACCTCTCTTTCCCCATATGAACCATACCCTATCTCTAACTTTAAAGGTAACAAGCTAGCGTCCCTTATTAGCTTGGGCATCATTCTTTTCATTCTTCTTTTTGATGTGCTATCATGCCTAATTATGGATCTATTCACCAATTCAACTTTCCTCTTTCCGTCTAAGCTAGGTTTCTCATTCATAGGTAAAGGCATCAAATCCAATAGAGTCAAAGGATTAAACCATAAACAATCTGAAAAGGAGAATAACTAGTGGAAGAATGCACATGTTGATTATAAGAAAACTCCACAAGAGGAATACAACCT
>JBBYHK010006672.1:0-11986 GCA_038382065.1 Adansonia grandidieri | reverse complement strand
TATGTATATGTCAAAAGTAAACCTTTGGGGTATTTTAGTAATTTATCCTAAAACTGAATCCTTTATAATCGGGATACGTATATGTTAAAGGTGCATAATAGGCATAGGCTCATCTTTTATCGGGTCATCCGACCTTCTAGGTTACTAGGATCCTTAGATGTCAAAGGTAGACCTTAAGGACATTTTGGTTATTTATGTTAGAACCAAGTCCTATGTGATCACCAAGATACTTCTAAATTGAAGGTGTACAGTCCAAGGTACTCCTTAGGAACATTTCATTAATTTATTTTAGAAACGAGTCTTTTAAGGTCACCGAGATACTTTTACATTGAAGGTATACTTTAGGGGACATGGTGGTCATATCAACCACATTTAGGACCTTAGAGTCGAGTTTAGTACATTTTGTATAGACTGAGTCTTAGGGCAATTTTTATTATTATCAATATTATTAATAAAATTGAAATTTTAAAAATTAAAACAATATCTCTGATATTAAAATAGTACGGGGAATTTCTCCCAGCATATGAAAAAGGTTCTACCTATTATTTTAATAACAAGATATCCTTTTAAAAATAAAAATCGAGATTTTTCAAAATTTGGAAAAAATAAAACATTTTACGTTCCTCTGGCAATCCAGTAGTTTACCAAAGATATTTTAATTTCTTAAAAACCTTTCGTATTCCACTAGCTTTCCAACGAGGTACGAAAGAAAATGACAAAAGATATTTTCATTTTTTAAAAAAATAAAAAATAAAATATTAAAACTCTATTTTCTCATCCAGAATAGTAAATTTTGTTTTATAAAATTTTATTTCTAAATATGAGAATTATAATTAAATATCAAATATTGAAATTGAATAAAAATCAAAATTGATGTTAACACATGATTAACAAGGTACCACTTGTTGGGCATCATGAGAAGGTTGATCCTTACTTGTGATTGTAATCGACTGCAAATCTTTTTAAGTGATCTCTGGTATGAGCGTAGATCTCGGAGTTTGTTTTTAAGGGTTTTGTAACCCTAGAAATTTAAGCTTTGATAGGTTACCAATCTTACCAAGCCAAAATAGATTGGTGACTATTCTAAAATAAATGGTTGTTTTGTAACAACTATTTAGAAAAGTCAAGTGAGCTATTTATCTCAACAACTAAGTCCCTAGACATGAAAATAAAGAATAATAAAATAATAATGATATGGCCCCTTCAAATTAAAATAATAATGATATGTAGCTATATATATAAGAATAAGAAGTACATCCACCATTTTAAGTTAGGTTGGTTAGGATTCATATCCATTCCATGGTGTGAAAATCTCTGATGTACTAGAGGATGTCGTGATACCATGTTACGCTGTCTTTTCTTTTTCAACATTCTGACAATGTACGGGAGTTGTATAAATGCTCATCTAAATCGGAGCAACATCCTATTCTCGATTCACTTTAAACATCGATGACAAGGTCGCCAAGGCATCAGCTATTTGGTTATCTTCTTGAGCTAAGTGCTGAAAGTTGATATCTTTAGATTCTTTTTTGAGTTCTGAGGTCAACTTCTCAAAATGAATTAGCTTAGGATCACGCATTTTCCATTCTCTTTTTAGTTGGTAGATGACCAAGGTCGAGTCTCCAAATACTCCTTGAGTCTTGATACTTATTTCAATGATGGCTTAGAGTCGTATAATGCGAGCTTCGTATTTAGCTATATTATTGGTACAATTAAAGTTTAATCTTGCAATGAAAGGGTAGTAGTTTCCATTAGGTGAGATAAGAATTGCCCCAATTCCATGCCCTAAGGCATTGGAAGCTCTATCAAAGTACATTTTCTAAGATGAACTACAATCGACAGCATCTTCTACCTTTGATATGCATATAAGATCTTCATCAAGAAATTAGAAGTTTAAAGTTTGATAGTTATCGATAGCTCAGCTTGCCAAAAAGTTTGCTATTGTGCTACCTTTGATGGCTTTTTAGTTCATGTACATGATATTGTATTCATAGAGCAAGACTTGCCACTTACATAATCTTCTTGGCAAGGTAAAGGCCTCACATAGATATTTAATGGGATCGAGTTTGGCGATCAGCCACATGGCATGATACAATATGTATTGCCTTAATCTTCGGGCGATCCAAGCTAGAGCACAACATAAGTTTTGTACTACTGAATAGTTATTTTCACATTCCATGAACTTCTCGCTCAAGTAGTAGATAGCCTATTCCAAATTACATGACTCGACATGTTAACACAATACATACTGCATTGACCTATCAAAATAAATAGATATAGAATTAATGGTCAAGCAGGTACTGGTGGCACAAGCATTGTTAGGTTTCAAAAAAATATTTGACCTTATATAAGGCTTCCAGATATTCTTCGTTCCATTCTCTAAGACATGATTTTATTTTCTAAGTAGTTGAAATATTGGATTGTAATTATTTGTTAGCTGAGATATAAATTAGGCTGTGTAGTTTAACCTTCCAAAAAAAAACCCTTCATTTCTTTTAGATTCGAGGCGATGTTAGGCTTTAAATAGCTTTAACTTTGTTGAGATAGACTTTTATTCCTTTTTTGCCCATAATAAAGTCTAATAGTTTGCTAAATGTGACACTGAATGTGCGTTTGGCAAGATTTAACTTGAGTTGGTATTTGCAAAGCCATTTGAAGGGATTTTGCAAGTTGGCAATGTGTTCACCCTTCTTTGGCGATTTGGTGATCATATCATCCACATAGACCTCTATTCTTTATGCATGAGATCATGAAACAATGTTACCATTGCCCTTTGATAAGTTGCATTGACATTTTTTAGCCTAAAAAAGCATTACCATGTAGCAAAAAATGCCTCACATGGTCACAAAGGTGGTTTTCTCCATGTCCTCATCTGCCATTTTAATCTGGTTGTAAATTGAAATCCATCCATGAAGGAAAACATGGCATATTTGGCCATGTTGTCTACTAGGAGGTTGATGTGAGGCAAAGGGAAAATGTCTTTTAGGCTGGCTCCGTTCATGTCCCTATAATCTATACATATTCACATGTTGCATCTTTTTTAAGGCCCAATACTATATTTGCCATCCATTTAGTAAATTTAGCTACTTTGAGAAATCCTAACTTAAATTGCTTCTTTCCTTCCTCTTTAATCTTCATAAGCATCTTCCATTTCATCTTTCTAAGCTTTTATTGTATAAGCTTAAACTCAGGTTTGCAGAAAAGTTTATGGACCACTATGTTGCTGTCTAATTCAAGCATGTCCTAATAGGACTAAGCAAACACATCCTGATATACTTGGAGGAGCTTTATCAGTTTGATTTGGGTTGATAGGTTTATAAAGGTCCTATTTTGATCTCATTCCAATCTTCTTTTGTCTCTAGGTTTATGGTTTCAATGGGTTCTTTGTGAGGTAATATCTGTTTTTTCCTTATTTAATTAGTCTTAACACATCTAGGCATACGAGCTTTATTCAAAATATCTTTTGGACTCGACTTCACTAATGTAGATTAGTTGCTTAAAATTAATATCTAGAGTCTCAATATGAATATTCACATCACTTTTATTTGGGTATATAAAAATACAAAAGAGGAATAATACAGGTGGAAAACTATATAGAGGAAGGTTTAAGAATTGGCGAAGTTATGAAAATAGACATAAAAATATCTTATTTCATATGAGTATGACACTGTTAGAGCCAACATTCATATATCCTTTTAGATAGAAACTTTCTTGGAATAGTGGAAATATCATTGATTTTTGTCCCAAACTTTATCCAATGCAGCGCTATCCTCTTCTTATGGTTCTTATAAGCTTGTTTTCTTTTTTCGTGTGCACTAGGCTTAAACCCCAACCTTTTTTTATTAGTTTGGTTGACAACTTTCAAGGCTCTGGCAATTGCTTGGAGATGTTTTTTTGAGTCTGTTTCTAGCCCAAGCGCCCTTACTGACAGTTAACTTTAGACCTATTTAAGTGCTCTTTGATAGATGATGCTCGACCATTAGCACCCCTTCCTTGACATAAGTGGCATTGACAAATGCAAGGACTAAAACAAGGATTTTGGAATATCCATATTGGGATCAATATACGGGGTATCAATTAAGGTAGTAGTAATAATATCTTTCTTCTTCCAATACTGACAACCTTGTTTTCAATGATGAATTTCAACTTTTGATGAAGTGATGATGGCACTACCCCTACAAAATGTATCTAGGGCCTTTCCAATAAGCAGTTATATGATGAAGTGATATCCATCACATGGAAGTCAACTTCATAAGTGCATCGGTCGATTTATAGTGGAATGGTGATGTTTCCCATGATGTTTCTATAAATTCCATCAAATGCTTGCACAACCATACAACTACTCTAGATATGAGATGTATCAATGGGAAGCTTATTAAAGCATAATATGGGCATTATATTCAGAGCTGATTGTCAATGAGCACTTTGGGTAATGTGTTGCCTTTGCAGTATGTGGTGATGTGAAGGGCTTTGTAGTTTCCCCTTCTTCTATGAGGGATTTCATCATCATTAAAAGATATATAATTGTCAATGCTTACTAGATGATCTAACTGACCTATAGAGATGTCATTAGGGACATATGCCTTATTCAAGACCTTGAGGAGAGCAATCCTATGAGTTTTAGAGTTCAATAGCAATGACAACATAGATATCTTGGTGGGTTGCTTGTTCAACTAATGATAATGTTGTATTTGTTGTACTTGATGAATTTAAAGAATTCTATAGCTTCTTTCTTGCTTACTGGCTCCTTAGAGTTTTGCTTTTGTATTTCCAAGGAACCATCTGGTTGTTTTTAAAAGGAAAAGGTGATGGAAGTTAAACAATTATATTCAACGTGGGCTGAATAGGGGCTACTTTAACTCTCGATCGATTTCCAAATAAAACCAATGGTTTTCCACCCTCGTAAAAAGGATTGCTTTTATCACTTACCATGATATTGATAGGTGGTATCGTATTTGCTAACTGGCTATGTGAGGTTTATTTTTTATCGTAAAATCCAATGCTGCCCTCGTTCATCATTTTTTTAAGCATAGCATGAAACTCTTTACATGTTTGAAAAGTGTGGCCATGGATGATATGGCAATTGGAAAAGTTATTAGTTCCTTTTTTTGTCCTTTTGACCCTATTAACCAAATTAGCTTGTACAAAGATTTGTCAAACCAAATTGATTAGTATCTTGACTTCATCTATAGTCTTTAAGATCTCACAATCCTCCTCAATAGCCATTTTCTTTGCATTAGATTCAGTATAGGCTTGGGATAAGTTGGTTCTAACACTGGACTTCGACCCTTGTTTAGCTTCAACTTTTTTTGCTTTTCCCTTGAGGGTGTTTTTTAATTCGAGTCAGTTTTTGTGGCCTCATCAATCATTCCACATGGTATGATTACATCAACAAAGTTCTTTGGGATACTCTTCACTATCTTTTCATAATGCTTGATGAATCTAACAATCATCTCTTTCTCTGTTAATAAGAGGTGACTATAGGTGGCCTCTTTCATCCACCTCAAAGCATGCTGCTTGAAGTTTTCATCATCTCTCTTTTCCATGCTCATGAGGGAGAAAAAATTTAAAACCCAATTGGTGGTAGGTCACTCCTCATCTATGGCATTGATGCTTTCATCTTGTTTCTCAAAAAACCTTAATTCTAGACCAATCCATTGTTCCTTGGACCATTTACAAGAAAAGTGGGCAATGTTGTAGAATATGCTCTTAAATAGAGTGGTTGAAGAATAGTTCAATGGTTTCTTCATTTTGTTTCTTGACATATACCACTATTCTAGCTTTTACAAATGCTTGCTAGATCTTGTTCATTGATGTCTTGACTTTTCTAATGCTTCTTTTGATCCAGCAACTTTTCCCTTAGATCATTGCATTCACTGTCAGTTTTACATTGTTAAGAGCAGACTGGCTCCAACATTAGGTCTAATCCCTTGTTTGACCTTGATTATGCATGACCTTTTCTAACATGCTCTATACCTTTCTCTTAAACAAGGTACAATTCTTAATAGAGTGACCTCATGCTCCAGTATGGTACTTATAATAGGCATTCTTATCATACCATTTGGGATATAGTAGTGATCTAGGGTTTATGAATGCTAAGGCCACTAGTTGACCTACTAAGAAATGAGAGTAAATCTCCTTATAGGAGTAAGAAAGTGGCTCAAAATGTTCCTTTTCTTGGGGTGCTCATTGATTGTTTTAGGCTTTTCTATTGTTCATGTTGTAAGGTTGCACATCCTGAGCAATGTTTGGATGGGATTCAATGTAAAACTCATATTTAGAGCGAACCTTACAGAATGAACTAGTTATGGTACTGGTGAGTAGGGGTTAAAACCTAGATACATTGTGTTTGGGAAGTACATACTTTGTGCCAAATATGGATTTTGAATGAATTTAGTCAAGCTTTAATTACTAGCATTAATATTCTTCTCTTTATCCATGGCCATTCATTTTTTACTTAACCCAGATGATTCTCTAATGGATATCTTACCACTTCTGATAACATTATCAATCATTTTGCCTTATATAACCATATCGAAAAAAATTTTCATGGCATTTCCTATCAACTTTTTGTAATAAAGAGCTCATAGGGAGCTAATAAACATGATCGTCATCTTTTTTCAATCAAAAAAGGGTTAATTTAAGCTATTTCTTCTCTCCATCTTTGAGCATACTCTTTAAAGCTCTTGGAGGCTTTCTTTTCCATGTTCATAAGGGAAAGACGATCTGGAGCCTACTTAGATACATGCTTATATTGATTAGGGAAAGCATAAGCCAAATCTGCCTATGTCTAAAATCTTATAGGATCTAGCCCTATGTACCAACGGATGGCTACCCCAGTCAGGCTATCCTAGAAGTAATAAATTAGCAGGTTTTCATTCTCCTTATATTTAGCCTTCTTACGGTAGTACATATGGAAGTAGGTAGTAGGGTTTATAGTCCTATTGTATTTTTCAAAATCTGGCACTTTGAATTTAGGTAGGATGATAAGGTGGGCAACTAGTCCCAAAGACTTAGCCTCTATAATCCCAAATTTCTCACATATTTTGATAGCTTAAAGGCATTTTTCTAGTGACTAATACTTATGCAAGTCGTTATCATTTTTTAAAGAGCTCTATGGTCTTTCCTGCTCTACTTGTTCATCTAGATTGAAGGCTATAGGTCTTACCAGTGAAGTGTCTGCACTCGACAATCCTTGAACCAGATAGGGCACTGTTGCTAGGTTAATGTAAATAAATGGTTAAACTTATGGAATCATCACTGGTAGAGGATATTGTTCATGTGATGCCACTTCTTAATCACTAGTAGCTTCAATACCCCCATTAAGTTACTCTCAAGATTGGCCAATTTTTTTCTTATGTAAACCTCGAACAATAGCTTAATTAAATCCATAATCTGAGCTTCAACTTTCTCATTCTAATAGAGTGATTGCTTATGAGACTCCCTATCATGAGCTCAAGTCATTCGATTTAGGCTTGGTGATCATTTTTTTATGGATTTTGATGATTACGTGTGCTATACCGATTGACTAAGTGCCATGTAGTCTTTTGTCATGCTCTTAAGATCCACTTTAAAGCAATTTTTCTCTTTGAAAACTTGATTCATTTCATTATCCTAAAGATAGGGGTCCATTTCTAATTGACTCTTCCCTTTTTTAAAACAAGTGATTTCCTTGGTGAAGGTTGCCTTTTCTTGTTTGAATTCTTGCTTGAGCAATTCTGTCTCAGAGAGGGATTAATCAATTGATTATTATGATGTTCTAGACAAAAATAAGGCTTCAATGATATGACAGACCCTTCACTCGTTATATCCCAAAGTCATACCACTTCCTCTCTAATACCTTTCTATACTATAGGCTTGTTTCCAAGCATAAAAGGCTAGCTGATTTTAGATTTCTAACCAAGCTTACCATGGTCAAAATCCCACTACTCTAGGTCTTGGATGAAAGGAATGAATTATTGGCACTGAAATTATCATAAGATTAGGATAGGTGTGTAGCTAGTGTTTCCCCATAATCCCATGAGTAGGCACACAACTGTAATCTCGACATCGAAATACGATTGTCTATAGTAAAAACCAAATGGCCTTCCTTGTCACCTTTTCCCCTCCAAGATTTTGAAATTTTTAGACCAATTGCTCCTCGAACTTGTCTTAGGTCCATTCTGGCTTAAGGACCTTGGAGATAAGATTGAAGCTAGGCAAGAAATTATATGACATTTTCTTCTCTTCGAGGTAAAAGTTGCTGACAAGCCAAATATAAAGAAGTGGTACAATCTGACGAAACGACTTGTACCTATTTTCTTGCAAAAGCTAAGAGCTCAAATCTTTCAGCAATGATGGCAAGTGTGGGATTGATTTTAATGGACAGTGGGGAAAAGAAATCTGCTATCATCATTTTAACATAGCCTAATGTTTTTGGAAATATGACCAGACCATATATCGCCAGAGCATAAATATTTTCAATATTTCGAATGTCAATGGTACTTGTCATTGGTTTCTTTAGACTAGCCTATAAGATGCACTCATTATTCCCTTTTGTCTTGATATGGCTCTCAATCCAAGACTCTATTGCCTCGAGAATCTAAGCTAATCTTTTCTTAAAGGTTAGAGGTTGTAAAGTCTTATAGTATATTCTATCCATCTTGGCTCTTTCAATGTTGAGTAACACGATATTTTGATGACTGTAAAGGCTAAATCTTCATGGTTAAAAGTGAACCATCGATATGCTGGGCTTTAAAATTGAGACGCTACTCGTAACAAGCTAACATTCGAAAGGACTTGGAGTAAAATGGCTATGTCTCTATATCTTTTAATGAATAATTCTCTCTCGATATCGTTTTAATTGGCCTATATATGCTTCAGATCTTGCCAATCATTTTGATGGTACCTTATATTGACCTTTTCATGCATCATTAAGACATACCCAGTTTAAAAATGTCCCAATCTTCATGCTATCAGTGCTCTAACCATGCTTTAACTTCTTCAAAAAACTTCAAATCAGAAGTGGACTATTGCTCCACGATAGACACCCCATTGGTAAACATTAAATCATTGGCTGATTGTCCCATAATGGTGATGATTATGATGAAATGATGCATCTATCGAACAAAAAAACAAAAAGGGAACAACTTAGTGACCATACGAAACAATAAGCATAAGAATAAAAGTATGAAAGAATAGAAACAAATTGCATCATTAAATTTCTCCCTAACAATAGGCTGTATAATGCCTAAGGGTGAACACGACAATTGTGATAGCAAATAGACAATATGATGGAGTGTCTAGATTAAAAGAAAAATTACCCGCAACGAGATGACATGATTCCTCATGATGACAAAACTGATCAACTCAGCATTGACATTCACTTGTGACCCTCATTAAGCCATTGTTTGGACAAAATAGTGATTTGTTTAGGCCAAATAAGACCCTAAATTAAGCTAATTAAATATTTAGAAAAGAATTTAGTAATTTAAATTAATTATATTTTCCTTTTGATAAATATAAGAATTAATTTAAATTAAAACGATAAGCAAAATTAATTATTTTCTTCAAATTTTTATGTAAAATTTTACATGGAACATTAACATCTGAAGAGCGCAAATTATTTTTGAATTAACCTGCTTATTTTTTGATAATTAGAAAGCTCTTTGGAATCAACAGCTTTTATCTAGAGCCAACAGCCTAATGGTATGCAGATTTCCTAGGTATAGGTATTCGTATTAGGAAAACCCTGAAAACGCAAAAACCTTGAAACCCTAACACGAGGCTACTAGGGTTCAAACCTTAATAGCCCAAGCCACTTAAGGTGATACTAGGCTGCAAAGCCTAGCAGCAAGGGTAGGAGCTCGCATCCACACACTTTGAGGGTGGGATGTGTGCACTATGGTGGTGTGGGGTGTGCACCTTGAAGGTGAGGCATGCCACCCACCCTAGGTGCAAAGTCTGTCACCACAAAGGTGTAGGGCACCCAACCTGGGGTACAGGATGTGCGCAAGAGCTCAAACTTTAGTGGCAATTTTGGCCCAATTCGGGGCCTAATATCGAGGTATCGAGCCTATATAGGTCGTGAGAAAAGTTGAGAATCAGACTAGCAAATTTTTTGAACATTATTTGTCAAAATTTCTCATGAGTAATGGGCTCGAGCCCGTAACTATTGAAGGATAGATGTTTTAATTCATATTTTTATCAGATTATAAAGATGGTTATTTTTAAAAATTTTATGGATATGAACAAACGAATTACATTGATAGAAATCAATGCATGAAGATGGATCAAAAAATTTAAAACCCAAATTATGCTTTAGATGAAATTTTTGTAATCTTGTTTTTTTCTATTTTCTAGGATGTGATCATGGTTTGGCTGGTTAAATATTTTTCCATCTATATGTTTTGTTAATGGATATATGTATATGATTGATAACATGCCATATAAAATAGGTGAATGCCATTCAGACTTATATTAATCATGCATATTAAAACCTTACATGTTTTTTAAAATATTAAGTAGGAAAAGGTTTCAAGGAAAACCCATGGCCTTCATCATTGATCCATATGTGAAAGTATGGTAACGCCTCATGCTAGTTCTACCCTGGCCATAGCCCTTAGTAGGTGGTTGATTGTCGCCAATATACCACATTGGATCTTCTATGTGGAAAATATGCTTGGGCATGCTCTATTCGAGATCATTCCTCAATGACTTGAATAGTGCATGGATTGAGTTTTGTAAACAATGGTTATACACTCAAGACGGCTTTAACAATGACCTTTCTTTAGAGCTCCATTAGTTAAACTGGTGGCCAAATAAACTATTATTAATATATGTCTTAACCTAGGAGGTTTTAAGTAACATATATTAATTGGATGGGATCTATGTTTTTAGCTATTTGAATTATGATTACCCATTTGTGGCTTAAGACAATAGATGTCGAAAATTGCCATTGCAATGCCATATTTTTTTGTAAGGATTTAATATAGAAACATAAATATCTATGTTTAATTGCTAAATATCTTATTTATATTTGCTTGAGCATGATTGTAATGTTTCAAATATATTTATTTGTTTTAGTTTAAAATGTCACCTACACCTTTTATTCAAATTCTCACTGATAACAAAATGAATGGAGATAATTTTCAATACTGGAAAAGAAATTTATTAATTGTTCTTAGCTACGATAAACACAAGTTCACACTTGATGAACCTTGCCCACCTAAGCCTCCACTTGATGCACTTAATTGACAGGCTTTTTTACTTTACATTCATTGGAAAAAGTCTAATGACATAGCATGTTGCTATATGCTGGCTAGCTTGTAAAATGCTTTGCAAAGGCAACATGAGAACTATGTCACCATTAGATAGATCTTGGATAATTTGGAGGATACGTTTGAAGGCTAAGTCAAGTTGGTTAGACAATCTATTATTACAAATTTAAGAAACTATAAGCACAAAATAAGAACTTTGGTAAAGGATCATATGCTCACGCTTATGGGATTCTTTGTTAAGGTTGCTAAAAGGGGTGTCAAATTGGAATATAACATCAAAATTGAGATAGTGTTTAAAACTGTTTCTAGGGATTTTGCGAGCTTTTGGATTGCATATACTTTGGCAAGCAAAGAGTTAAGTCTCACCAAACTCGTGAGAGAGTTACAAGCCTATGAACTCATGCTTCATGATGGCCACCAACATAAGGTAAAGGCAAATCTGGCTATTGCTTCAAATTCTAGTTCTGGAAGTAAGAAAAAGAAAAAGCAAAACCCTAAAATGCAAAGGTTTTCTAAGTCTTCCATTCTTTCTTCATCTAAAAGTATGGAAAAAAAAAGAAGCCAAAGAACCCTAAAAAGCCAAAATGCTTTTATTGTGGAATGGTTGGTTAGTTTAAGAAGACATGCAATGAATTCTTAGCTTTTAAGGGCAAGAAAGGTAAGGCTCTTCTTTACACTAAAGTTTGCTTAGTAGAAGATTCAAAAGACACTTGGGTCATTGATTCTCG
>JBBYHK010006620.1:0-11990 GCA_038382065.1 Adansonia grandidieri | reverse complement strand
TTCTTTTTGTTATTGGCACTACAATAATGTTCTCCACATTGGGATACATGATATTGATGCTTTGGATTTGCAAGAAATGCTTTTCTTTGCACCATTTTCCTTAGAATTGATGTTCATCTGTGAAACGAGATAAACTTGGATACTTGTAATAATCTCCATTTTTTTTGTTATAGGCACTGCAATAATGTTCTCCTCACTGGGATACACAATATTGATGCTTTAGATTTGAAAGAAAATATTTTCTTTCCACCGTTATCCTTGTAAATAATGTTCATCCGTGAATTGAGACAAACTTAGATGCTCGTAATAATCTCCATTATTTTTGTTATGGGTACTACAATCATGTTCTCCTCATTGGGATACATGATATTGATGCTTTGGATTTGTAGGAAAAACTTTTCTCTCCATCATTTTCCTTATAATTAACGTTCATCTGTGAAATGAGACAAACTTGGATACTCATAATAATCTCCATTCTTTTTATTATGGGCGCTACAATCATGTTCTCCTCTTTGGGATACACGATATTGATGCTTTGGATTTGCAAGAAAAACTTTTCTTTTCACCATTTTCCTTATAATTAAAGTTCATCCGTGAAATGAGACAAACTTGGATATTCATAATAATCCTTATTCTTTTTGTTATTGGCACTACAATCATGTTCTTCATATTTAGATATACAATATTGATGTTTTGGTTTGGGAAGAAAAGCTTTTCTTTTTACTATGTTCCTTATAATCAATGTTCATCTATAAAGTGAGTCAAACTTGGATTCTCATAATAATCTCCATTCCTTTTGTGATTGGGCAGTACAATAGTGTTCTCCACATTTGGATACACGATATTGATGCTTTGGATTTATAAGAAAAACTTTTCTTAAGACCATTTTTCTTATAATCAATGTTCATCTAGGAAATGATACAAACTTGGATACTTCTAATAACATTCTTGTTCTAGTGGCACTACAATCATGTTCTCCACATCACGATACATGATATTTGATGCTTTAGATTTGCAAGAAAAGCTTTTCTTTCCATTAATTTCCTTATAATGAAAGTTCATATACGAAACAAGACAAACTTGGATACTCATAATAATCTTCATTTTTTTTGTTATGGGCACTACAATCATGCTCTACTCATTGGGATACACGATATTGATACTTTGGATAAGCAAGAAAAGCTTTTCTTTCCACTATTTTCCTTATAATCAAAGTTCATTCGTGAAATAAGACAAACTTTAATGCTTATAATAATCTCCATTCTTTTTCTTATGGGCACTAAATCATGTTCTCCTTATTGGGATACACGATATTGATGCTTTGGATTTGCAAGAAAAGCTTTTCTTTCTGCCATTTTCCTTATAATCAAAGTTCATCCATGAAATGAGTCAAACTTGGATTCTCATAGTAATCTTAATTCTTTTTAGGATTGGGCACTACAATCATGTTCTCCACATTAGGATACACGATATTGATGCTTTGGATTTGCAAGAAAAACTTTTCTTGAGATCATTTTCCTTATAATCAATGTTCATCCATGAAATGATACAAACTTGGATACTTGTAATAATCTCCATTCTTGTTGTTAGTGGCACTACAATCTCGTTCTCCATATTAGGATACACGGTATTAATGCTTTGGATTTGCAAGAAAAGCTTTTCTTTCCACCATTTTCCATATAATTATTGTTCATCTATGAAATGAGACAAACTTGGATACTCATAATAATCTCTATTCTTTTTGTTTGGGCACTATAATTATGTTCTCCTCATTGAGATACACGATATTAATGCTTTGGATTTTTGAGAAAAGCTTTTCTTTTTACCATTTTCCTTATATTTAAAGTTCATCTATGAAATGAGAAAAACTTGGATACTTGTAATAATCTCCATTCTTTTTGTTATGGGTACTATAATCATGTTCTCCTTATTGGGATACACGATATTGATGCTTTGGATTTGTAAGAAAAGCTTTTCTCTCCACCATTTTTCTTATAATCAAAGTTTATTCCTGAAATCAGACAAACTTGGATACTCATAATATTCTCCATTCTTTTTTTTATTGGCATTACAACCATGTCCCCCATGTTGGGTTGCGCGATATTGAAGCTTTGATTTGGCCAAAAAAGCTTTTCTTTCTGCCATTTTCCATATAATCAAAGTTCATCCATGAAACGAGGCAAGCATGGATGCTCATAATAATCTCCATTCTTTTTCATATTGGCACTACAATCATGTTCTTCACATTAAGATACATGATATTGAGGCTTTGGTTTGACAAGAAAAGCCTTTCTATTCACTATTTTCTTTATAATCCAAGTTCATTCATGAAATGAGACAAACTTGGATCATAATAATCTCCATTCTATTTGCTATTGGCATGACAATCATTCTTCTCCACATTGGGATACACAATATTGAAGCTTTGATTTGGCAAGAAAAGCTTTTCCTTCTACCATTTTCCTTACAATCAAAGTTTATCCATGAAACGAGGCAAACTTGGATACTCATAATAATCTCCGTTCTTTTTGTAATTGGCACTACAGTCATGTTCTTCACATTGGGATACATGATATTGATGCTTTGGATTTGCAAGAAAAACTTTTCTTTGCACCATTTCCTTACAATTAATGTTCATCTGTGAAATAAGATAAACCTGGGTACTCATAATAATCTCCATTCTTTTTATTATGGGCACTACAATCATGTTCTCCTCTTTGGGATGCATGATATTGATGCTTTGGATTTGTAAGAAAAGCTTTTCTTTCCACTAGTTTTCCTTATACCAAAGTCCATCCATGAAATGAGACAAACTTGGATTCTTGTAATAATCTCCATTATTTTTGTTATTGGCACTATAATCATGTTCTCCATGTTGGGATACACGATTTGATGCTTTGGTTTAGGAAGAAAAGCTTTTTTTTCCATCATTTTCCTTATAATCATTATTTGTAGACACCTTATTTTGTCCAGGCTAATTTTTTAGCGACCTTGGGCATAGACGTGAGATCGGGCAAAAAATGATTTTAAGAAGATCAAGAAGGCCTATGGATCATATCAAAGGTAAATCCAAAGATGTGGCATCAATGGATGTTGTTCAAGGTGTCCGAGAATGAAAGATATGAGAAAATTCATAATTTTGCTTGAATGTATTGATACACAGTTCTCATGTATCGATATAATACTTCAACGATCCAAAAATTTGAAATGTCCCTATTTGTATCGATACAACATGTAAATGTATCGATACATAAGCTTATGCATCGATACAGGAGCTCATGTATCGATACTTGGCCATGCCAAGACCAAAACGTGCATTCTGTAAAGAAATGTATCAATACAATGGTTCCTAGTATCGATACAATGGTTCATAGTACGATACAATGATCATTGTATCGATACAATGTTCATTCTATTGATACAGTCAAGGTTTTTGGACCAAATGTATCGATACATTTTGTAATGTGTCGATACATATAGGCCATTTACCACGGTTTGGGCATTTTTGACTCATCCACCATTGATCCAAAACTTAATTTTAACTCGTTTCCTTGCATCAGAAAAGATTAAACCCTATATCAGATTATGAATTTAGACTTTTAAATTAATCAAAACATCTTTTTGAATTCTAAATTAGATCAAAAAGGTCAATGTCACAGTATCACCCTACTCATCCCTAGTTTGTTGACCAAGATCACCATCAGCCACCCTAGTTGCTGGAAAATCATTTTAGCATTTAAACCAGCCACCGTATGTCCATCACATTGGTAGCGAGTTGCTCCCTATAGCCACTCTATAGCCACCAAGCTGACATCACTTTGTCCCCCTTGAGAAATGACTAAAAACACCTCAAAATTGGCTCTAAAATGCTAGTATAAATAGACTACTTATATCTTAGCTGAAAGAACTTTAGATTCCAGCTTATTTTCAACTTTCAGAAACACATTCCTGCACCAAGAAAACCAAAATCTCATAGCTTTTCACTCACCACCCAAAAACAGCCTCAAAACACATTCTAAAAATCACCCTTATCCATTCCAGAAGCAAAACCTCATTTTTCTCTCTTTTTCTTGCTTATTAACAACAAGGAAAAGAGGGAAATTCAAGCCATCTCTGCCATTCCAACTATTTGGCTAAAAATTGAAGTTTTGTTAGTATAACTTCTTACTTTATCACTTTTATTTTTTGTTTTTAGCATCTTCATCATTTTAGTGAGCTCTCCATGTTTCCATCACTCTCTTAGGATTCTCAAGCATTATAATGGCCTTTGGTTGTGGTAGTTTAAGATTTGGATGCCTTAATGACCCTTTGATGTGCAAAATGCCTCATTTCATCCTCATTGTTTTAATAGATCTTGCTCATGCATTTTATGCCATATCCATGCATCTTATTATCCTTAATCCATGTATGAATCATTAGCCTAACACATTTCAAGCACATTTATACATTAGCTTGCATGAATCATTATCATTGTCAGTATCCATAACATTTTCTTGTCACAATGCATAACACTTTCTTTGTTTAGACTATTGGCATAGTTAGCATCCCCATTCTTATTATGTGCCATCCGCTTGTATGTTTGCTATCCTCCCCTTGTCAAAATGTATGTTTGATGGCTGCCAAAAACTAATTTTCAAAACCTCCCCAAGCCAAGCATGTGAACCTTAGCCCATGAAAATTAGCATGAACTGAGCATTTTCCTTAAAGTTAGCAAAATATTTTAGTAAAAATTAAGTCTTCCAGATCTGGAATCCTAGTTAAACAAGCTTAAATCTTTTGATTTTGCAACAAAGATGGCCTTAAACTTGTTCCCAAAATGTTTGTGCCTTGTTTTTGAGTCAAAACCTTGAGTGGTATAATTAACGGGCTGTTTCATCATCCCAAAATACTCTAGGGCTATGCAAATGAGTTCATGATGCTCATGCCACTTTTTCCCTTCAGTCGCGGATTCAAATGTTGATGACTCGAGTTTAGACCTATAAGCATAAAGAAAATAAATATCTTTTGCTTTACTTTATCCCCTGCTGGCAACAGCACTATTACAAATTAAAAAATTACTTTAAAATCCCAAACGATTTTTTATGAATTTTATAATATTTTTCTCTAAAAGCATGTCAAAATATCTTTAAAACAAGGTCTTGTGTATCCACAGATCAGTCCGGATGAAAGTGTTATGATTTTTCAAACCTAGACTGTCCAGAATCCTTAGAGTGAACTAAGTGCATTATGGTTGGGCACTTTAGGCCACTAAACGATTTTTCCAAATCAATCCAACATTTTTCCTAAAAAGTTCATGAAATTCACTTTCTGGAAAGGTATTATTTGCAATTTTTCAATACCAAACATGTCCAAAATGATTTTTCGAATTTTGACACACCTTTTTCCTTGCATGCTCTATCAGTAGCGAAAATGACCCAAACTTGAAAATTTATTCCCCCAAAAAGTGACTTATTGGGATATTGGGAATATTTTTAGATTGACCCTCATTGAGTTACCTTTCTAACGGTATCTTGTCCACCCTTTAAAGCCTTTAAACCAATTTAGAATAAATTCTAGTAGTGGGTCAGTGCAATGCTATCCCCTGCTTTTGGTTACGGTCAAAATTAAGTTGTTTTCCCAAATTTCATCTTGAGACATTCGAATGTCACCGTTTCGCCTTGATCAGCCTCGAGAACATGCTTTGACCTCCCATAGGTTTGTATCAAGGTATGAACATATTTTACATCTTTACCATCTTTATTCGCAATAATTTCTTTCACCAAAAGTCGTCAAAATGCTCACCCGTCTTCTAAATCATAAGGTTTTGTCAACTTAATTTTTCCAACTCTACTTCTTTAAAGAAGCATCGGATATGCCACTTTCAGGGATACTCTAACCCCGACCTTTCGAGAGGACACTCCAACTCTGCTTTTTAAAATTGTCAAGATTGATAAATCTTCTTTTGTCAAAATGATTTGTCATCCATGGGGATATTGCAACCCTGACCTTTTGAGGGGATACTCCAACCTCACATTTCAAAATTGTCAAGATTTAAAAATCTTCCTTTGCCAAAATTATTTGTCATCCATAGGAATACTCTAGCCTCATCTTTTTGAGGGGATACTCTAACCCTGTCTTTCAACTACAATTAAATTTTTCTCCTTTCTGCACTTCCATGAATGTGTCAAATAAACTTCGTTCTATTAAGAAACCTATATGCCAAAAAAAAAATTATCGACTTGATTATTCCCAAATAATCAATGTCAATTATGAGATAAATTCCAATAGTCTATCCCTTTTTCTTTATCAATGCATTGAATGATCCATGTTATGTTACTTCATTTGTTCCCTTACTAACGTGATTTCTTTGTGATGATTATTTGCATTCATGTTTCAAATCATTTTAAACAAAATTAAAGGTAATATTCCGTGTGGGTATCTCTCCAGTGCCCAAAGTGGAACATTCTATTTTCAAAGTAAAACCTAGAGGTAATTTTTATTGAAAATCTTTATATTCCCTATCTCTCCAGGGCGTATATGAGATTAAATCTTTTTTATCAAAACCTAGATTTGTATTTCTATAAAATTCATGCATTAAAAGCGGTTATATCGAAATAATGATGAGTTAAGATATAAAAAATTGAAATTAAGATAAGACATAGCTATTAAGGTACCGATTTTAGGCGTCGTGAAGAGGTTCATAACTCATGTGCATAACCAACTCCCAAACCTAAACAATGAATCTTTCTACTACATAGACCATGGGATCAATGTTTTGAGTTTTGTAATTCAAAACATAGGTGTCAATAGGCACTTGGTCATGCCTAGCCCAAAATGATCGATGGTGACTCCAAGCGTTGGCCATTTCGTGATGGTCATCTGAGATCAATAAGATGAGCAATTCATCTTATGGTCTTTTTCACTATATCACAAGTCAAGAATACATATATTCTCGTTCTCATCACATCGCGAAAGAAAAGTCTTGCTCAAGAAGGCATTTCCAAGTCATAAAAATTTTTAAGTCATCCGCCTCCATAGATCCACGAGGATCCACTCCGGGGCACGTTGCGATAGCTTGGCTACTCCACTGGGGACTGTATAGAAAGTTAGGCCAATAACTAGCCATGTCTTACTAGGTTCCTCGGTTTTTTTAATCTTTTGTCATTATTTAACTATGACCCTTTTTCATTTTCTCAACTAATCTTTTATTTGGCATGCTTGTCAGGATTGTCTTATTTTCGAATAAACATTAGTTTAATTAAAATGGCAATACAAAAGTAAACAAAAAGGTTTGATCGTTTCCCCATCACACACCACACACTTACATGTGCATTAGTGTCCTGCCAAACTCCATGGTATGGTTATAACCCAATCATTAAAAGGAAGTGAGCTATGCATGGCAATAACTTCCCAGATGTAAATTACCTATATCTCTCATGAGCAACCCTCCGCATTTGCATAGGAAAATACATCTAATGGATTGAACCTATTTCGCCAAACCCACGATGGGTCTAGGATCGAGGTCCCTCAACTATCCTTACCGAACAGAGGAACAAGTTGGATACCTATTTAGGTGTCAACTTAAACCTTATGTAGTGAGCCCTATGAGCCAAACCATGTCAAACCATACCAAAACACTGCTAGAATACCCAAAGAATACAGTCACTCGAGGAAATATTCCTAACCTTTACTCTTATTTACCATAATTATATAGATGACAATAAGTATACAATTGTCGCCCACATCTACATTTTTATCATTTATCAAGCCATGCCGTTGTGCCACTCGAACAATAGCTAACCTTTGTATAAACGGTGATGGTGAACAAAACCCATCATTTATAATGTCTTATGCTATAAGCAGTTATGCTATCTGAGTCATGGCTTAACGCGCATCTGCACTAGTGGTGATAAACGAATATTACTACTAGCTGATTATTTTTCCATCAAAATAAGATGTTGCATCACCTCATGAAGGGCAGATTGCATCTTGGCATGTTGAAATGTTGCCCGTTTCTCTTCTCACCACTTTGGTTGAGACATGTTATGAATTTTTTGTTCTGATGTTCTTAAATTCTTTGTTTCCTTACATTTGTCTCCTATATTTTCCACTAACTTATTTTCCCTTTGTTTGTGTTTTGGTGCATGCATCATCTCATCATAACCATCATGACTATCATTATTTTGGGATAATTGTTCTGGTTCGATGTTTAGCAAGGGGCATCATTTATGGACCGACAACTTATCTCAACTGTCAAGTCCTTTGAAAACATTAGAACATGGTCAGAAGGTTGCCAACGTCAAGACAAGGACATCCTAAAACCCAACTACATTTCAAAAATGCATGAAGAAGTCAAGATTGGTTTCTACCAGAATGATTATCAAGAATTGAAGCACATTTGGGACTGTTGGGATAACAATGAAAAAAAACCTTTACTAAAAAGTATAGGGATATAGCTCTGTTACTTTGAGTTCAGCTGGAATCCAGCCTACCGATGTTTCACCTTTAACCAACAAGATTTAGTCCCTACCATTGATGAGTACACACCTTTACTCAACATATAAAGGCCAAGTCAGACTGGATTTATTACAAAATGTTAACACCTTTTTTGTTCAAGAAAAGGTTGAGGCAAATTCTTGGAGCCACAGAAGCATAGGTTGACAGTCACGTCAAAATAAAAAGGAATAACGAATGCATTTCTTAGGCCAGCTTGAAAGAGGGGATGGTAAATCTTTTTAATCAAAAGAAAGCTCAAAATGTCTACGCTCTAACATTTTACAGGCTAGTTATATTCCCGAAGACTTTGGGTTATGTAGAGGCGACAGTCACAGATTTATTTTCTCGCCTATGTTGCAACATCAACCCTGCTTTTGCCATCATCACCAAAACCATCCGCACCCCAACTTTTGTAAAAGAATGGGAAAATGAAGGTTTATTGGGTGTTTCTCATTGCTCCAGATATGGCTCCTAGGTTATCTTTATGTTAGGAAATAGAGGTCAGGTAAAATTTCTTCTTCAAGATCAGTATTCTTACCATGCCATTAGATGAAGAATGTCATCAAGATAAGAAAAAAAAGCATTGAGTCAAGGAATTACGAAACATTAAGGAGGAAGAAATCACATTGAGAGCCCCATGGGTGTTCCTTAGTCGATTGTGTACAGATATGCAGAGTACACTTGTGTACCACTCTTGGGATTATGGAGAAATACCAATTATACTCCTCTATTATTGTGTCAGTTCTAGTGCCAGTAATTCATCCCGTTCTTCAAAGACTTGGGACATTGGGATTTTGAATACGGAGAGTCCAATTACAAAGCAAAAGTCCAGTTAGCTTTCCAAGCATGGAAGAAGGTCTATTGTATGGAAAGATATTGGAGAGGAAGCCCTACCACGCTTGGATATAAAGAATGGAAACTCTGCCATATCAACGATCCATTGCCACCACTCGACTCCGGGATACTATAAATCCTAATAGAGACATCGCCTTATGAGATCGAGCTATTTAGGAGGGAGTTCGAGTGAAAAAAGGCATCATTTGCCATGGAAATCTCTCGACTTAAGAAGGAAAAGGGCCAGCTAGAGATAGATATCTATCTTAGGAGCGATGAAATGGATCGAGTCGTTAAAGAATGGGATCATTTCAAAGATAACCTTGAAAGCCTAACCAAGGATTATGTGATTCTCTAAAAAGCTAACAAGTCTCGACGTATTGGCAAGACATCAATTGAATGGGAAGCAAAAGTTGCCACTCTTAATCACAAGCTGAATCAGCAAAAGGAGAAAGTCAGAATCTGCAAAGAAAAGTTCATGAGGGCACGTGCTCTTGCTTTCACCTACCAATGAAGGAATCAAAGACTTGAGGCCCAAATACAAGATGCGAGAGCCATTAAGGTTGAAAATGAAGCCCTTATTCATAGAATCCAGGAGTTAGAATAGTCTCTTCAGGTTTATCAAGGTCATATCAAAAAGCTAACAAAGGTTTTCGAGTAACGCAAATTAGAGTGGCAAGCGACAATCGACCAAGCACATTTGAACTACTAAGAACAACATCAACACTTCACTAAACAAGTTCAGATGGCTCAATAAGAGGCGGATGACATGATTGAAGCAGCTCAGTCCATAAGGTGAGACATCGTGCCTATTGGAGATTGTGAACAATAACTTTTAGGTTTTCTTGATCGTGTGATTACACAATGTAATCAGGTTAGATACTTTCGTATGTAATCATGTTGTAAAAGAAAAACCCTTTTGTGACTCTATGAATGATGTTATTGACAAAGCTATTCCAAGAATCAATTGCCTCCAATGCATATGCACATTTAATTTCATTATTTTTCATTATACTTGCATAATCATTCATTTTCTCAACTCGTCATTGCATCATAAATGCTCACCAATAAATACATTTTTAAATAAAAGTCTAATACGAGAATTAGGCCATAAAAGTGTTAGGGATTCCTAGATCAATCAAGAATACGAAACCTTACATCACGCACAACTACAACACACGACACTGTAAGCATATCATAGAGAGTGATCATGAAGCTTGTATTGAGTGACTTGAACTAATGGTTAAGGAATCACAAAACCAGATGCTTCGTCAGCAATATGAAATGCAAAATCAAATTGCAAAACTTATGGAACTAATGACTACCTCCATGAAATAAAAAGGGCAAGCCAGTACTGTTGAAATAAGGAATGATCCTCCCAACACTGAAAGTCCCCTGCCAATAATCCAAAACTTGCCCAAAGGGAAACTAGACAAAAACAATGGCATGCTTGTACACCTGCAGCTCAGGCTCTACTAGTTATCTACATAAATCTTGTTGTGGTAGGTCCATTCATTCCTGGTACTCACAGGGTGAATACAGGAGTCTTATTGGCAGATCCAATAACCCTTTACTATGAGAAACCACATAAAACAGAAGGTCGAAAGTTTACCATGACTGCGGAAGAAGTGAACAAATTCTAGTTACTGGAAAAACACCTCTAAGCTTGTCATTCCCTCGAAGTTCAAAGTCCCAGAGTTTGAAAAGTTTAATGGAAACATTGACCCTTTCGTCCATGTTTGAATATACCTGCAAAAAATGGCCGGGCATGAGAAAGATGAAAATCTCCTCATTATTTGTTTCCAGCATAGCCTCACTGGGGTAGTAGCTCGATGGTATATCAAGCTAGACATGTTAAAATCCAATCATGGGCCTACTTGGCTATGGCATTTCTAAATCAATACTAGCATGTGTCAGATTAGGCTCCAGATCGACTTTCCTTGATGAATTTTGAAAAGAGATTTACTGAAAGGTTTAGACAATATACCTAAGGTGGAGAGAAGAAGCAACCCTAGTCTAGCCTCCCCTTACAGAGAAAGAGGTGATAGTCACTTTCATTCACACCTTATGTGCTCCTTATTATGAAAAGCTTATAGGGAATGCCACAAAAAAATTCGCAGACTTAGTGCTCTTTGAAGAAATGGTCGATGCTGCCATTAATAGTGGTAGAATGTTTGCCAAGGAAACAGCTGGATCAAGTAAGAAGCCCATTGTCAGTAAGAAGAAGGAAGGAGAGGCCAATGCCATAAGTTATGCTAGCTCATCTCAGCCAAAACAACGTCAAATACCCAACCCTTACTACCCAAGCATGCTGTATTCTTGCCCTATCACCATACCCTCTCAACCAATTAATGCCATAACTTACAACCCATATTTTGATCCCATCCCTATGACTTATAAGGAGCTTTGCTAGGCCTTACTCCAAAATCATTTAGTGGCCCCAATCTATGTCCTAGAAAAGAAGCCACTATACTTGCAATGGTACAACCCTAACATCTACTGTGAATACTGTGATGAGGTAGCAAGGTAGGTCATTGAGAACTATATATCTTTCAAAGGAAATGTGCAAAATCTAATTAACTTAAAAGTTTTGCAGTTCAAGATGAACCAAGGACCAAATGTTACCACCAATCCTTTACAAACCACACTGAGCTGGCTACAAACATGATCGACATTAAGAA
>JBBYHK010006609.1:0-11990 GCA_038382065.1 Adansonia grandidieri | reverse complement strand
TATGAACATAAACACAAAGTTATGACGTTCTTGAAAAAGTCTACACTGTATATAAAGCCCTAATCAACACAAAGATAAATCATAGTAGTCTTACAAATAACAAGGGAAACAAAGACCAATGCCTGGTTAAAGAAATAAAAAATCTTTAATGATTATAATATTAACTAACCAGCATAACACATTTAAAATGTCTTTCATGAAACGTGTGAAACATGCATGTAAATAGAATGGCATAACGCACATATTAATAAAACATGGTAACTCGTGCGTAAATGAAACAAAATGGCGTGGTCCTAAATTAAAAGCTGCAACTTTACACAAAAGGGCTACGTAAAGCTTCATCAATATTATGGGAAATTTAAAATTGAAAACAAACAAAACCCCAAACTTTACTTAACCATCCTCATTTCTTTTTCTCCAAGGTTTAGTTGTATAGGGGAGATCACTTTAGCATCTCCATACACAACATAAAGGATTGCACTCAAAAGGTATTGGTAATCACTTTGCCATATTCAAAAAGAGCAAAAAAGTTCATGGATGAAAGGATTTAAAAATAACTTTGCCATATCAAGTGAAGCTCCTACGAAACAAACTATAAAGAAACAACGCCCTACAACAGCCATTATACAAATAAATAGGTATCAAGGAACACACCACCCATAATGACAGGGAGCTATACACCCATGACTAATAAAAGAAAGGACAAAAGTTGTGACCAAGGATATGTAGAATGCTTATAGGTATACATGCAAAGATATTAAACAAATTTAAACCAAAACATCCTTTTACTAACATTAATGAGCTTAAAAAACACAAAATTTTTCCAATAAACAATGTTATTGCTTTGTCAGTTACATATATAATATGTAATATTACACTTTCACATACAATATCGACATCTCGCGCTTCTTGATTAGCTCAAAAATATATATCTTCAACCTTTACAATTTTACCTGCTACCACAAGGAGAACAAGGATAACAAAAGAATGAATAAAAGCCTGGCCAAACAGAAAGACATCATGGACATTAACATATCTCCTGGCCAATTCCTTTGTCTTTGTTAATGCTATGATCGACATCTACAACCTTCACGGACATAGGTTACAACAGCCAACAAAAATAGTTCTAGAACAACACTTTCCATACATTTCCAAACCCTTTCACAGTTAACCTCATTAATACTTTCCTTAGTAGACTAAAAGCTCAATGTGTCACATTGTATCCTTTGCTCAAATTGTATCCTCCTACATAACATAATCAACCAACTTACCCTTTATTTCTAGCTTGAAGGTAAATCAACCCCAACTACGTAGATTTTATCTTATAGCTTTCAAATTCAATCCCCTTTTCAATACTGGATAGTTATCCTGTCATACAGCCATATTTTGTCATGTAATTTTCCCAATAACCCTCGTCAAATCCTTTCAAAAAACATAAGTTCTTAGTAAAAACTGACAAAATATCAATTATACTAAAACTCACTACTCTTCCTAATGCTACGCATGTATGCTACAGTTCACTGAGTCATATAAAAAAGCTTACGAGAAAATCACAATAAAATAACTTTTGTCATATCCAGAAAAGAGCGCTAAATAAGTGACAGAGCAGCACAATTAACATAAAAATTTAGAATTTAAAATTAACGGTATTGCCAATGATTGTTAAACTTCCTTTTGTTCACCTAACCTCTACATGTATATAAGAAATTGTTTCATTATTTTTAATCTACAAAAAATGTGATATGCACCTGTTAAAATCATCTCACCATATCTAACTTAACGTACTTAAGAAGAAAGGCTGGTCAAGAATGACCATGGTGCGGTCTATTAAAAAACCCAAGCATTTAATATAGGAAATCTTTTGGTAACACAAACACTCTAACACCATATTTGCCAATCACATCAACAACTATATTACATTTAACGCTATAATGTACTTTTTTTTTTAAAACACTGACTTTTCACTAAAGCAAATATGATTATTAATGAGTTAAGTTAAACAATCTTCATTTGACCAATTTTATGTTATCAATATATGTTGATTCATATAATAAGATTATCTAAAATGTGATAAGCTTATAGCACTATACCTATTCATTTAATTAAAACATTGAAAATTATTAAAACATGTTTATTTACACCAAACCATATAAAAAAATTAGATTAAAAATTTTTAAAAAATAGCTTTATATATAAATTAAGTGCTTATATTGGCTAACAAAATAATTACTACTTAAATTTTAAAATTTAACAATTACTCCAATGGATTAATAAATTAATTTAGTTACTTAATGATTTCAAATTAACTTACTTTTATCTTTTTTATGTCTCACAAAAAATATTAGCTATAAACATTAATTTTCATTGCAATATTCTGTTCCAGTTAAAAGCTGAAATACGTAAGAGAAGACAATAACATCATTCAAACAAATTTAAATTACAGCTAATGAATCTTAACAATAAATTAAACTGACAAGCCTTGCGAAAAGTGCAATAATTGCTAATTTTAAGTCGTTGGCCTTCGTAAATTTCTTTCAACTATTATAAAAAACCTTATTCTTTTGATTGTAAATGTATTTCACTGTTCATGTTTTCTTTCAATTTGGAACTGAAGAATTGACATCATTTGCTAATTAGGAAGATGTTGTGCTACAAACGTGCTCGAAACATGCTACATTATATTAATAATGGTATCAGTTTGTATATCTCTCATATTGAAAACATAACAACATAGTTTAGCAATATTACTAGTAAATAAGGTGATTGCACAATTGACCGACTCATAATGCATTCAATGTAAGGACATCCTGCCTCATCCATACCTTTCGTTTCTTCTTTGATATCATTATCATCAATTTCATCATCCCCGTCAATTTCATCACTACTAATCTCTATCGATATAGTTCTATTAGATGATCCTGCTTCATCCTTTCTTTGCCTCGACCTGTCATGCTAAAAATTTGCCTTTATGAAAGCACTGTTTAAAAAAATAATAATAATAACAAGAATTATACACGTACCATGTCTACTTAAGAGATCCTATGCTGTTAAAATGGTTGTGGTTTGATTGTAAATGAAAGCATAGAGTGTAATATGTCCATCATATCTGAAAGTAATCTAGTCCCCATATTGTAAGAAATGTGCTTGGCAAACAACTGCCGACCATTTGTGAAATGCAAGGTGCTACGAGGATGTTTCATAATATCCATCTCAAATACTCTTCTGAAAACTCCATGGACAAAGACTTTTATAGAAACTTGAACATGACACATAAAATGTGTCACAAAACATAGGTAACTTTCGGCATATAAAAAAAACTTAAACCAATCAAAATGAATATGAAAAGCAAATTATATACTTACAAGTGTGCATAAAAAAGATCACGTATTATCTATTCTTTATCATGCATGTATTCCCCTGAACGTCACATAGTGGCGTATATAATCTGACGCATTATTGCATTAGTTTTAGTAAACACATACTGTATTGATAACTAATCATAAAGCATCTTAATTAATTTATAGAATCCTATAAATTATTTTTTTAGTTTAGCTTTATATGTAATAACAAGCAACATCAAAACCAGACTAAACCAATGTCCAAGAAAATTATCCTATTTCCTCTTTGTTTTCCCACACAGAAAAAAAAATCAAATCCTAGGTTTGAACAATGATGCTATTTTTTTTATACTATCGGTCATAACTATTAAAAATAATAGCCTTGCCTCAAACATAGGATATCAAATAAAAAAAATAAAAATATTAAAAAAATCTAATGCACCCACACCACAAACGATTTAGTAATGGATAGGCAAAAAATGCAGGCCTAAATCAATGGCACAAACCAAATGCTGAAAAAAGGGCACCAACAAAGCATTAAAAACAACCACAATATTCGACACATCATGAAATGAAAATATAACATCTAGCATCAAGAAAAAGATAGAATTCATTAAACAAAGCATAATCTTACCAAATTATCCGCGTGAGAGCCTCTTTCTAACATTGTCTTAAAAAACTACGCAACATAGGCATCGACCTCTGTAGATCTCCCTTGATTCATTTCTTCTTCATAGACATGGTTCAGCCTTTTACGTAGACTTCAGCAATAAACAAGTTGACAGCCTTTTATGATTTGTAACTGGTGATTTGCCGTAGGGGAAGGTGAAAAATTTTTGCAGTAGCTTTTTGTTTGATAGGTGGTGGAGTACTTTAATCTTGGTTAGTGGGTGTAATTATTTAGGTTAAAGTAATTAGGTTGGACCAGGTTTGGTTTTAGCATAATTTGTTCAATTTATGTTATTTTTAAATGAGGCTGTACGCATAAATTTCGTGTCGAAAACTATGACAAAAAAAATTTGGAGACAAATAAATCAAATTGATTTATCAGACTTGAGTTGTAACCTCTGGATGTTCTTTAAAATAAAGAAATCCTTTGATTCTTTTCTTTAATTAAAACTTCGATCCAAGGGTCTTCAGACTTGATCTTGAATCGTTAAAGTTTGCTTCAAGGGTTTTGTAGACTTGATCTTGACAGACGAAATTTAGCTCCTTTCTGTTGCCAGAACAGGATCAGAGAGTAGCTTTTTGAAGAACGAGAGCTGTGTTCTTCGCATTCTTCACATTCTTGAGAGAAAACTTCTTGAGACTTTGAAAGGACTTGAATCTTCAAAATCTGCTTCTTCTCTTTAGGCTTGTGAATTGTGTTCAATGGCTTTGGTGGAGACCCCTTTTTATAGTGCCAATGAGCCAAGTAGAAAAGAATTCTTAAAGAATATAACTTCTTTAATAAGTTTATCTTGATGAATTATCTCTTAATTAATTTAATTTAATTATAGATAAAACTCTTTTTATTTATCTCTAAATTAATTTAAATTTAACTAGAGATAAAACTATTTTATTTATCTTTAAATTTATTTTAATTTAATTAAAGATATATATCTATTTATGATGTAATCAATTGCACATGTTGATGTAGAATTTAATTGATAATTTCTTAATTGAAAGAAATATCAATTTATATGTGGCAGTTTGTAATTGGTTGAAATTTTTCTCCTTCTACAAATGCCCCCTCAAGACTTGGTTACGTACATGAGTTTTTTTTTTTTTTTAAGTGTAGCAAGTAAGTCTTGAAATTTAATTTGAGACCAACATTTATTTGCACATTTGTATTGGTCTTAAAATATTTGCAAGTTTCAATTTATTCCCACATGATCCTTATATATGATAAGTGAGAAATTTAATTTTAAATTGATATATATATATATATATATATTTTCTTGAGGGCGTCATAGCCATGCATGAAGGGCCATCTCAAATGGTGCTTCCATAATGACCGCATATCTCGATCACCATAAATCTTCTTGGCATTAATATATAATTCAACTAGGAATTGGTCTTCAAATCCAAGTGTCATTTCATTGGAATCTATCTCTTGTTGTATCTATCCCAAAACAGATTCTAGCCAGGTTTAATCCAAGGCCTATTCCAAATTTAACTGGGATTTTCAAACCAACTCAACTAGGATTCAACAGTTTTTTTGTTTTTTTTTTAATGTCAATCCTAGTCCAAGTCGAACTAGCTTATTTTCTCTATCAAAGCAACATTTCTCCACCCAATTTTCTCATCAATTCCAAATCAAGATCCAAAAATGATGTAAACATTTTTTCTACCTCTTAATCTCGATTTTTTTTTTTTGTAATCTTGGCAAAGAAATTTCATGCATCATGCTTCACTTGTCATCATCTATGTATGAATCTTGAGACTTTGCTTCTTCTTTTTATATGCCACCACAAACATCACGTTTATCTCATGTATTGCCAAGTATTATTAATTTTAATTTTTTTGTTAGCTTGGAGATTTAATTATATATCAAGGTAACACTTTTAATTCTATCCCAAGCTTTATATCCGACATCATATTGATCTCGTAATCATAATTTTTTTCTTGTAGGATCACCATGGTATACTTCAAAGATCATCAAGAGTATCTCGTTATTTTCTCCAAGGAAGATAAAGATATTGAAAAAGGATTATATCTCTTCACCAACAAACCCATATCTTGGTAGATACAAATCAACTTGGACATCGTTCATTCTTCCTTCTGCCTTAAAAGACTGGTTAATGAAACTCTCCCAAGTCTTCTAATCTTTCCCAAAGGCTCAAAGTTTGCAATCAAATATTCACATCAAGACCACAAGTTTATCTGATCTTCATGGAAAGACAACAAGTTCATTCGATCTTCATAAAAAGATAACAAGTCTAATCAAGTTTGACATGCCTTAAAACAAGGAAGATTACATGTGTATATGATGCTATTAACATCATTATACCTTCATGATCAAGATAAAGACAACGGCTAGTATATATGATGTTTATGCATCATTATACATTTATGATCAAGACAAAGATGATGGCTAATATATATGAAGCTATTTATGCATTATTGTACATTTATAAGGAACTGTTGCCTTCAAATAAGTTCTTACTGCAATTTTTTCTTATTGTGATATGGCTTTACATTCTCAATCACTGATCTGGGGTGTAGGTATCTTTTTCTATAATATGATCATCTGATCTATTATTCTTGAAGTCAGTTTGATTCCAAGGATGAAGAAGCTCTAAGTGAACATGAAACCAATTGAAGTTACACATTTATTTTCATTCCCTTATGTCAGGTTATGAAAGACGAAGAAGATCGTGGACCAAATAGGATACATTCGAGATATACTTATTGAAGAATTTGTATGCTTTGCTTTTTGGTTAGCAAATAACAAAAAGACGTTGTTGCTCACAGTAATATCCATGTATATATATTAACATTACCATGGAAGGTACTTGGTAGTGAGACTTCATAATTAGTTCTTCAAACTTTTATTCTTTTGTAGAGTCATCATATTATATTTCAAAGACCACCAAGATTATCTTGTCATTCTTTTCAAGGAAGATGAAGACATTAAAATGGATCACCTCTCTTTGTCGACGAACCCATATTCGGTATGTATAAACTAACTTGAACATTATTATTATTATTTTTGTTGTTGTTGTTGACTGAACTTGGCAATGAAACCAAGCTACCTACGTACCTTTAAAGGATTAAGTCATAACGTAGTTCATTTATTTTATTTGTGCTCTAACTTTTGCCTAAGTTGTCCCAAAAGGGATTTTCAACTTAGCGAGCATTTTTCTCTTTTTTTTTTTTTAAATGTGCAGTTTAAGCTTGTGCTTAGGAGCAACATTTTTTGAAAGAACAGTTTATGCTCGTGCTTAGGAGCAATATTTTTTGGAAGAACAGTTTAAGCTCATGCTCAGGAGCAACATTTTTTTTGGAAGAATAGTTTAAGCTCTGGCTTAGGAGCATCATGTTTTAAACATAGTATCGCTTTAAAAACTTGCCATTGATCGGTCCAACATTAACACCATCTTGATCAACAATCTTGTATGCACCATTGGTATAGGCTTCTCGAACAATATATGGTCCATCCCATTTTGAAAGAAACTTGTTACCCATACGATGAGTGGTATTTATAGGTCTTCTCACAGCAAGGACTAAGTCTCTAACTTGAAATGACCGTCGCTTAACTTTCTTGTTAAAAGCTTTGGACAATTGAGCTTGATAGCATTCTAAGCATTGTTGTGCTTCCAATCTTTTCTCATCTAAGGCTTCTAATTCCTCCAAGCGTAGATGCACATTGTCTTCTTCAGCAATACCTTCCTGAATTGTAATTTTTAATGATGGAATTTGTCGCTCAAGTGGTAAAACATCTTCTACACCATAAATAAGCGAATATGGAGTAGCTTGAGTTGGTGTGCGAATATGTAGTAGATAAGCCCACAAAGCTTCTCCCATCCTTTCATGCCAATCTTTCTTTGAACGATTAAAAACTTTCTTAAGAATATTGCATAAAGTCTTGTTAAAAGCTTCTGCTAATCCATTTGCTGGAGCATGGTACATTGAAGAGTGATATTGCTTGAAGTCAAACTGTGCACATAATTTGCTCATGTCAAACTGCTTCCCATTATCAGTCATGATGTATCGTGGTATGCCATACCGATAAATGATATTAGTGCGAATGAAAGTTACAACAATTTCTTTCTTCACTTCTTTGTAAGGTGCCACTTCTGCCCATTTTGAAAAGTAATCTGTTACTGCAAGTATATACATATGCCCTATCAAACTCTTAGGTAATGGCCCTACCAAGTCAAGTCTTCAACCATCAAATGGCCCAGATGTGACTGTTGGATGCAATGGCTCAAGAGGTTGATGGATAAAGTTAGCATGAAACTAATAAGCTTAACATTTCTTGGCATAATGCACGCTATCTTTTACCATTGTAGGCCAATAGTATCCTATCCTTTTGATTTAAAAGTGCAACCTAGCTCCAGATTGATGTGCACCACAAACTCCGGAATGAGCTTCTTGAAGAGCTTCGGATGCTTCATCTTCTCCTAAACATCGAAGAAAGATTCCATCAAAAGAACAACGATAAAGTATATCTTTGAAGTAAATAAATCAAGAAGCTCGACGTTTCACTTCTGTTTTATGCTTTGGATCACTAGGTAATTTACTATACCTTAGATAATCAATCAACGGTTACCTCTGATCTTCGTTCTCAATTTCATAAACTGAAACAATGTTGGATTTGATATATTTTACTTCAGAGATAGTAATTGAGGGCAAGACCCATTGTTTACACAAAGGAACCTTTACTTCGGCACTTGGTAATACAAGAGCTAATGCCAAACTGGCCAGAGAATCAGCTTATCTATTTTCTTTTGTTGGCACGCATTCTAAGTTCACTTTGTTAAACCACTCTAAGAGTTTTTTCGCATAGTTGACATATGGTAAAAGCTCTAATTTTTTCACTTCATAAAATGAAAGAAGTTGGTTGATAACCAATTTAGAATCTCTATACACTTGAAGTTAGGTGACTTTCATATCAATTGCCATCTTCAATCCAATGATCAGAGCTTGGTATTATGCTACGTTGTTGGAACAATTTTCAGTGAGAGTGAATACGTAAGGCAATACATCACCTTCCGGAGTGATGAAGACAATAGCCGCTCTAGCTCTATCTTACTGTGCAGCTCCATCAAAGAATAACTTCCATAGCCTAGGAATTTCGATAAAAAGAACATTCTCACTGGAAAGATCTTCAAAGAATTCCCAATCATCTGGAATATGATGGTTTGCTAGAAAATCAGCCAATGCTTTCCCTTAATAGCCTTTTCTGAAACATAAGTGATATCAAACTCTTGCAATAAGAGAGCCCATTTCACCAATCTTCCACTAAGGACAACCTTGGACATAAGATACTAAAGAGGATTTGCTCAGGATATCAAATGGATAGTATGAGCTTGCAAATAATGCCTCAACTTTTTAATAGTGAACATTAATGCCAAACAAGTCTTTTTAATAGGAGAATAATTTAACTCAGTACCATTAAGAGTTCTACTGAGATAGTAGAGTGCATTTTCCTTTTCTTCTTCATTTTCTTGTGCTAACAATGCTCCTAAAGAACGTTCCTATGCAGCAATGTAAAGGATCAAAGGTTTTCCTTGTATAGGCGCTTTTAAAACAGGCGACCGCAACAAAAAGGCCTTAATGCTTTTGAAAGTATTACTACAAGCTTCATCTCAAATAAAAGGAACACATTTCTTCATCAGCTAATTGAATGGTTAACATCGACCTGACAAGTTCGATATGAAACGTCGAATATATACTAATCTTCTTTGCAAACTTTGAGTTCAATGAGATTACATGGTTCTAGCATTTTCATGATCGCATCTATCTTTGATTGATTAATCTCAATTCCACGATATCTCACAATGAACCCTAGAAACTTGCCCGACGATACACCAAAAGCATATTTTAATGGATTCATCTTTAATTGGTATCTTCATAATCTTTCAAACACTTAACGGAGATCAATGAGATGGTTTACCTTTTTTTTTTTACTTTACAACCAAGTTATCCACATAGCACTCGACATTTTTGTAAAGCATATCATCAAAGATCTTTTGCATTGCTCTTTGGTATGTAGCACCAGCATTCTTTAATCCAAAAGGCATAACTTTATAACAATATATCCCTTTTGGAGTGCGAAAAGTAGTAAATTCTTCATCCTTTGAAGCCATGCGAATCTAATTATAACCGGATGACCCGTCCATGAAAAACAAAGCCTCATGACCAGTTATAGCATCCATCATTATCTCAGTTAAAGGAAGAGAGAGAAATCATCTTTCGGACAAGCATTGTTAAAATCTCGAAAGTCCATACAAATTCAGAGTTGACCATTCTTCTTTCTTACTGGGACAATGTTTGATATTCAAGTAGGATACTTAACTTCTCTAATAAAACCGACTTCAATAAGCTTATTGATTTCAGCTGGAATTTGAGGAATCAAGTCAGGATGAAATCATCGTTGAGGTTGTTTGATAGGTTCGACAATCTTTTTGACACCCAGATGATGCAAAACTATTTTTGGATCAAGTCCTGGCATTTCTTTATAGGTCCAAGCAAAGACGTCTTTGTACTCAATCAAAAGATCAAGATAAGCTTTTTCTTCTTCTGAAGACAAACAAGCACTGACAAAAATTAAACGTGGATCTTTACAAGTACCGATGTTAACCTCTTTTAGCTTATCAATGGTAGCCTAATTTCTTTCTTCAAATGATGAAGGGGCTTCTTGAGCATCTTCTTCCTGTGGTTCTTCATCAGCTTCCTTTGTAGATACATGATGCGAAGCGACTATTTCAATTTCTTCAAACTTTTCTTCCCCTGAAGATGCATCCTGCTTAGTTATCACCACTGTATGCTTTTTAGCTTTCAAGACTTCATCAGCAGTTACTTTCCATTCACTTTGCCTCTTCATTCGAGAAAAAATTTTGCTATGAAAATCCCTCGCTTCATTAAAGGTTGAGATTTTTCATTTTTGACTTTGGTTATCTTTTCTGAAGTTCAAACTTCCTAGCCTTGTATGAACGGGTATCGACTCACTTGTAGAAGCTTCATTAGCTTTTGGTCATATCCGCTCAAACACTGACCTTCGACGTAATTAAATGATCAAATGGTCAAACACTGAGACCTGCGTTGAATGTGTTCCCAAATGACTAAACACTGAAGGTCTCAGTGGCTCTATTGAATCTTTTTGCTCCTCAAGAATTTCCTCTGCATTTATATAACTTGAAGTTTCTTTACGAATCTTCAATTTTAACAAAGAAAATCCAAGTCCTTGTTTGGATGTTTTGACATGATCAGTCTTTTTTTGCTAGACTTGAGAAACCTTGATTGAACTTCATGACTTTGCATTGCTAGGTTCTTCTGTCAACTTAACAACATTTTCCTACTTATATCCAGCTTTGACACATAGTCTATAGGCATTGGGGTCAAAACCTTTAGCTCAATGGGAAGGAAGATCTTAATGTTCAAAGAGTGATTGTTCAACTGGTTTGACATATCCTTTCAAAGGAGGTTTAAGAATTATTGATTCTTCCAAGTTAGTAAGGGGCAAAGTCAAATTCTTTAAACCTTGATTGATTTTATCTTTGTTGGTGGAAGGAGTGAAATTTTTTTCCTTTTGCTTCAATTCTTTCATAGGAGCAATCATTACTTCTTCAATGAAAGTGCCCTCTACATAAAACTTAGCATCTACAAAATGAGCCTCAGTCGAGGTAAATGGCTTAGCATCAGCAACAATTGTCTTGACTTGACTATTTCTACACTACTTGAAGCATTAATGAAGAGTGGAGGAAACCATACCATTTTGATGTATCCACGGTCATCCTAGTAACATATTATATGTTGTTTTGGCATTGATCACATGAAAGAGTGGATGAGACTCCATATCTTTAATGAAAAGTTGAAGTCTAAGCTTTCCAAGAGCTCTTTATCCCCCTTGGTTGAATCTTTGAATCAATAGATGACTTTGCATCATTTCATCTAAAGGAACTCCCAATTCCTTCATTGTTTTTAAAGGGAGTATATTGACTG
>JBBYHK010006608.1:38782-53932 GCA_038382065.1 Adansonia grandidieri | reverse complement strand
TTTTTTTTCAACTTTTCCCAGTTACAAAGAGACAAAAACCCAAGATTTGAATTTCCAAACCCTTCTGCCTAAACAACCACATTCATCAAAATCAATTCCTTCATCCTTTATTCTTTCACACTTTATCAGCAAACAACAGATGTGCACTTCATTCAATCAGAAACATTAAACGAAATATAAATAAAAGAGAGAAAAAATTAAGAAAAATGTTTAGGAAAACCAAACAGTAAAAAAAAAAAAAAGAAGAAGAAGAAGCAGAGAGTAGGAGAGAAGCTACGGGCATTTCCACAGCCGACCATGAGGACACGAGAGGAGGTAGGGACGCAGCGACGAACAAAAGGGCGAAGAGAAGAGTAACGCTGGTACCAGTCAAAGGCACCACCAGCTTCTTGAACATAACGGGCGTCCCAATACAACGCATCGCCATAGTTGTAAGTGTTGGAGCTTGAAACATCCCGGGACATCTTCTTCCCCTCCTTTTATAGTTTTTCCTTTTTTTTTTCCTAACAAAAATTACTGTATATCCCTTTTTTCCTTTTGCTGGATCCCAGAGCAGGGAACCTTATTTCTGGAACGGGCGTTTGGTGAGGCAAACGGGAGGGGGAACTGAGAAGAGGCAAGGCTTTTGAGTTGGGTGGCTTGTAGAGCGTGAGTTGACGTGTTTTTTTTTCTTTTTTTGGGGGGGGGGTAGGGTAGGGGGGTCGAAGTGGACATGTCAAAGAGTGGTTGTTATTGGCTTGGCAGGGTGCTCATGTCCGAAGCAAGATCTATTTTGGTGTGCAGACTACGGGCAAGTTCTTATTGGGTTAGCAGGGGGCTCATGTCCGAAGCAAGATCTAGTTTGGTGTGCAGACTACGGGCAAGTTCAAACCATTCTTGGATTCGATGTAGATTCAACGAACGTCAGTTAAAGGTTTGACCGTAAATTCATCGTCCTTTTTGCTGTAAAAGTTACTGACTGACTGCACTGAATCGTGGAGCGTTCCTTTTCTTTTTCTTACTATTTGTTTGTCTAAATCTCTAAATCCGTTCATTCCTAATTGGGAATTTTCTTATAAAAAGATCAAATTACTTAGGGTTACTATGCAACGCAACAAGATCCATTTATTTGGGCTTTTTCGTTACCTTGGCTTCTGCCAATTTTGTGATAGTAATATAAAATTACATACAGATCATAGGACTAGGGGCCGGCGGCCCAAGATGGGGGGATTCTAATCCTGATGCCCCCCTCCCCCACCCCCCCCCCAAAAAATAAAACCTTTTGGGATTAAAATAATTTTTCATACATCTTGTCAAACATATAATCAATCCAATGTATAAATTACACAGAAAATTAATACAGCAATATACGTAAAACAAAAGATATAATATACTAAAATACGAGTAAATATAAAGTAAAATTATCAAATTTAAAAAATTAAATATGAATGATTGAGTCAAGATCTTAATTAAAAACGAATTATAAATACATAAAACTTTAAACCCCAAATTCGACAAGTAAAATATTCAAAAGATTTTTTTTAATTTAAAGAAACGTTGAGAATAAAAGAGGAAAATACGTAAGTATTAAGTATAAAATAAAACTGATTATAGCACTTTTAATAATAATCACGATTATAAACTTACAACTTTGCTTCAGCCTCTTATTTGTATTCATGTATGAATTGGGTTCGAATTTAACTAATTAACTCTAACTCCGTGTAAAATTATTCGTTGTCTTTATTATTAATTTTTAATAAGTATTAAGCTAAAATAATTTAGAAAAACAAATTGCAAGTTAAAAAATAAAATGAAAAATCATTTTTACTTTCTCATCAGTTTAGAGAGTTGTTTACATATATATATATATATATTTTAATATGTTGTAGTTAAATTTAGATCACTGATTATTTGCTATATGTATTATTTATTTAATCTAATATAATCTCTAGTTATATACATAAAAATCAAAAACTAAAATATAATAATTAAAAGGATTTATATATAATACATTATTAATATATAATTCTGTGCACTATCAGTGAATTAAATAATAATACTTCATTAATATATATATATAATTTTTAAAAACTTAAAAATTAAATATAAATAATCATATTTTTTAATAGGTGGCATCACTAGATTCATTGTTAGTGTATAAAGCTATACTCTAATAGTGCATTAATAGGATTTATTTTTAATCTTTCGGTGTCTAAAATTATGCAACAATAAATTTGATGATTTTACATATTTTAAAAGATGCTTATTTATATTTATTTTTTAGATTTTTTTAATTTTAAGTTCAATACTAATAATATGATATTATTTAATTCACAGATAATATATAAAATTATACATTAATATTATTTCAAATATAAATAAATAAAAATAAAAAATTATAAAAATTTCATGCTTAATAAAATTATTATAATCTTGACGTTTCCCTTGAAAAAAAAAAAAAAAAAAGGCTGGGGGGACCTGTACGTCCTTAACTGGATTTGAGCATTGGACTCTGAAACATGATTGTTTTTGGGCCCGCTTTCTAAACCCAAACCGAAACCCCAACCCAAAACACCAATAACTACTTAAAACTTTAACATGCGTTTCAGACTTCAGCTCATGAAACAAAAGGGTCTTTTTAGTCTTTCGATCTGATTCCATTTAATGAAAAACCCAAAATCTTTATCTGTTCGACTCGTCGATTCCCCTTCTCTCTTTATCTATCCGAATTCCCAAAACAAATCAAACCCTAATTCTCCCAATTCTCACCATTTTAAATCCATTTCAGACCTGTATTTGGAGTTCTTCCGTGTCAGTTCATATATGCGCTGATAATTTTCACCCATCTTTTTTACTTTCGCACTGTATCGATAGATAATTTGATAGGGGCATTTTTGGAGGACAAGAAACCGTAAAATTTGCATTTATTCAAATGGCGTGTATAAAAGTGGTGAATAAATCAGCCTCAGTGGCACTGGCGCCGGACTCTCCGTACATGGCGGCGGGGACCATGGCTGGGGCGGTGGATCTGTCCTTTAGCTCATCGGCGAATCTCGAGATCTTCAAGCTTGATTTTCAGAATGACGATCGTGAGCTACCCGTTGTAGGCGAATGCCCCAGCTCAGAGCGATTTAACCGCCTCGCTTGGGGCAAGAACGGATCCGGTACTGATGAGTTTTCACTCGGGCTCATTGCTGGTGGCCTCGTTGACGGCAACATCGATCTCTGGAATCCCTTAACCTTGATCCGGTAAATTAATTTTTCTTATAATCTATCTATAACGTTCATATGGTTTGATTTATATGATCACTTTAGTTTTCGATTGAATTGCAAGGCATTTTCATATTCTTCTAGTTAATTCGATATGGTTCATAGTTTGGAGAAAAGTATGATGATTCCATGTCTGTCGTGTTTTCTTCACTTGTTTGTTAAGTATTTGAATAATAAGTCAGGCTAATTCTTTTTTTGCTGGGTTATGACTTGATGATTTATAAAGAATGTGTTTAAAGGTTGGGAAACTTTTTATATCTTGGTATCGGGTTACATTTTGGGCATGCTGTATTTTTTTAGAGGCTAACAATGAGAAAAGGAAGATATGATCTGCATCTTTTGGGAGAAATTTTTTTGATTAAAATGGTTCTTGATTAGGAGTTAGGATCCTTTTTAAGGAAGAGGTAACTTTTTTTATCTGTTCTTTATGGTCTTTATTTTATAGATGATTGAATTTGGTTACTTACACATTTCAATTTTGAGAAGTTTTTGGCTAATTATTACTAGATTTTTGTGCTCTGTGTTTTCTTTAATAATCTGATCATGTTTTGGGATGTTTATTTTGTTATTAACACTTTTTTATTCATCATTTGAAACGACAACAATGAAAAGGAAGAAGAAAATGGTGAAGAAAATTTAACCTGATCTCCATCATAAATATATCACTATATATGATTAACATGGTAGTAATTTGCTCTTACTTCATTTCCCTAGCTCTGAGGCAAGTGAACAAGCCCTGGTTGGACATCTTTCAAGGCACAGAGGGCCTGTGAGTTTTCTTTTCCTGTAATAAATGCTTGCTATTTCTGACATGTATGATATTTTTCATCAAGCATTTGAAGATTGCATGGCGTGTTTACTTCTTTTCCTTTCCCCATATTAAGGTTCGTGGTCTTGAGTTCAATGCCATTGCTCCAAACTTACTAGCATCTGGAGCAGATGACAGTGAAATCTGCATCTGGGATTTGGCAGCACCTGCACAACCCACTCATTTTCCACCTCTTAAGGTATCTGCCAATCATCCATAGCTTGTTGAATGAGAAACCTGATGCATCTATTATGCCGTTGATGGCAAACTTATAAGTTCTATTATGCCATTGGTGTTCTACTAAATCCTTTTCTTCTGTGTTTTTGCCATATGATTACTGTAGAAAGCATTTTTTTTTTTCGATATATATTAGTGGTTCAGGTAGAAATCCATCTACAAGATTGCCCGATCTGACATAGTTTTTGTGGCCATGATGCAGAGTAGTGGTTCTGCCTCTCAAGGTGAAATCTCATTTCTGTCTTGGAATAGCAAGGTTCAACATATATTGGCATCAACTTCATATAATGGAACAACTGGTGAGGAAATGAATGGATTTTAGACTATTTGTCTTGTCATTTATGTTTAGCAGGTAAGATAATATGTATGTTTTTATTTTCCAGTTGTTTGGGACTTGAAGAAGCAAAAACCAGTGATAAGGTAAATTTCATGTTAGCTACCATGTGAAATTTTCTGGGTGTATTCATGTTATCTCCATTGTGCCTGGCACTTCATTTGACCTTTTGTTTTTTTCCCTAATTGACAGCTTTGCAGATTCAGTAAGAAGACGATGTTCTGTTTTGCAGTGGCATCCTGATGTTGCCACTCAACTTGTTGTTGCCTCTGATGAAGATGGTTCACCCGCACTTAGGGTAATGACCTTGTTGTTGATATTGCTTCTGTTGAGGATTTCTATTTGTTGGGAATTTGTTAATTTCCGAAATTTTTGTGAGCAGCTTTGGGATATGCGGAATATAATGTCACCAGTGAAGGAGTTTGTAGGGCATACAAAAGGTAAAGATGCTTGACAAGTTGACCGTTGTTTATAACTTGGTTATAGTTTTACCTTTACTTTTAAGTGTCTGTTTCTGTTTTTGATATGACAATTATATGCTATTGAGTATTAGTTATGTCAGTTTTTTTTTTTTTCCTCTCTTTAAAATTAAAAAGCAGCGGCATGAAAATTTTTATCAATAAGAATGGCAATGATGATGGAAGGGCTTTTACTTACTTTTTTAATTTAACCTTATACTGGACCATGTAACATGTATATGTATTTAATTAGCTTCCTAAGGTCATTGTGAGAATTAGATTTTTAAGATTGAATAGGTGCCCTTCAGTCAGAATCAATTTCTTTAGGGTTCCATGATAACTTAGGAATCTGTCTCTTTCCTGGTATAGGTCATCCGCTATTTAATTTTTCTGATAGTTATTCATCTCCCCTTTCATATAGAGGTTTATGCATTATTTTTATAGTTTTTTTTTTTTTTTCTGTCGTAAGTTTATCTAGATTTGTTATTTTCGGCTCATATATTTAATTGCATGTATTGTTGCAGGTGTAATTGCAATGGCATGGTGTCCCTCTGATAGCTCTTATTTGCTCACATGTGCCAAAGATAATCGGACTATTTGTTGGGATACAGTTACTGGAGAGGTGGGGGAATGGGTTGATTATTGATATGCTTTAGCTTTCCTTCTGGCAATTTGCCTGTCCCTTTTATCAAAAAAGTATATTCTGAACTGTGGTTTTTGTTGTTTTTTTTTTTTTTTGGGGGGGGGGGGCGTAGGTTGTCTGTGAATTGCCTGCTGGTACCAACTGGAACTTTGATGTGCATTGGTATCCAAAGTTGCCTGGAGTAATATCAGCATCTTCTTTTGATGGCAAAATTGGCATTTACAATATTGAGGTGCGACCTTGTCCTAGATACCTTTCCTATCACAGTTACATTCTTGTTCAATAAAAATTTCTTAGTAGTTTGAAATATGTATGACTGATAAATTTCTATCTGTCTATGATAATCATACATTTGTTTATGGATGGGATTTTATTTATGTTTGGAGAAAGCGCTTCTTTTAATTTGTAAATTTTTAAAGCTTATTGTACTAGCTGGTTTGTCTATGAAAGAGGTACTTATGAGATTTTGCCAACAATTTTTGCCTCTCAGAATTTTTTTCCTCGAACCCTAGATTTATCACTTCTTTCGGGTAACTTTTTACCATTATTCTGTAGGGTTGCAGCCGATATGGTGTTGGGGAGCGTGATTTTGGTGCAGGTAATTCATTAAACATAATTATATGTTTGACTGCAGTATTTGGTTTCGTAGATTTCCATTTGCTTCTGGTAGAACAAACCATGTTCTCCATGTGTTACTGTAGAATGCGTTAGATAGGTTTGATTGAGCTTAGCATTTCATTTTTTTTAATTATAATTTGACCTTAGTACTATTAAGATTTGGCAGTCAAGGAGAAACATGATTGATGACCGCCAAAAGATGGGGAACATAGGCAGACATGGGTCAAATCTGCTTAAATAGTCTCCACTTTTTATCTCCGTTAAACTCAAAACTTTTTTTTCCTGAGATTATATATTTTTTTGCAGGTACTTTCCTTTTTTTCTAACTAGTTTTAATGTCTTTTTGTGCAGCATCTTTGAGAGCTCCAAAATGGTATAAACGTCCTGTTGGGGCATCTTTTGGTTTTGGAGGAAAAGTTGTCTCTTTTCGCCCTCGGCTATCTGGTTTAGGTACTTCTGCATCATCAGAGGTAAATATCTAAACGAGGTTTGTTTTGTTCTGTTTTATTTAATGCCACTCACATTCTTCTTTTTGGGATCTTATGGTCCTGTATATTGTTTTCAGGTTTTCGTACATAACTTGGTTACCGAGGAAAGTCTGGTAAGCAGTTCATCTGCATTTGAATCTGCGATACAGAATGGGGAGAGGTCTTCACTAAGGGTTTTATGTGAAAAGAAATCTCAAGAATCTGAGTATGTACTGTGAATTAAGAAATTGTAGTTATTTTCTTATGTCGTGTAAATTAAGAAATTGTGGTTATTTTCTTGCTTTCCTGTTGTCAAAAGATTTGTCTTACTTCTACCAATTAATACTTTGATGGTTCATTTGGAATAATCCTGTACAGATCTCAGGAGGATCGAGAAATATGGGGCTTCTTAAAGGTGATGTTTGAAGATGATGGGACAGCTAGGACTAAGTTGCTCAGGCATTTTGGGTTTAGTCTACCTGCTGAAGAAAAAGATACTGTACTAGATGACCTCTCTCAGAGTGTGAATGAGATTACACTTGAGGATAAAATGGCAGAAAAAATGGGCTATGAGGATGAGAAAGAAGCTACCCTCTTTGCAGCTGATAATGGCGAAGACTTCTTCAACAATCTTCCAAGTCCCAAAGTTGATACACCCGTTTCAACTTCTGAAAATAGTTTTGCTGTTGAGAGCACAGTTCCTAGTGCAGATATAATACCTCAAGAATCAGATGGACTGGAGGAAAGTGCGGATCCATCATTTGATGTTGCTGTTCAACGTGCCTTGGTTGTGGGTGACTATAAAGGGGCAGTTGAGCAGTGCATTGCATCAAACAAAATGGCTGATGCTTTAGTTATTTCTCATGTTGGCGGTGCTTCCTTATGGGAGAGCACATGTGATCAGTATCTTAAGATGAGCCGTTCACCATACCTGAAGGTGAGTTAAGTTTTTATATTTGCTAGCACTGAAAGATATAATCATATATCTTTATAAGAATAGGAATTGAGATATCAATTATTACTGTGGATTATATTTCTCATTGGCTTCAAGATTACTAGTTGTTTTCTGCGGAAAAATTGTTTGTTAATTATGCTGTTTGTCTTTAGGTTGTCTCTGCAATGGTGAACAATGATCTCATTAGCCTTGTAAAATCCAGGCCTTTGAAATTCTGGAAAGAAACACTAGCGCTTCTCTGCACGGTAAGTTTCTATTGATGTAGAGACAAATTATATTAACTGTACTTGTTGCTATTATTGGACTTATTCATCTTATATGATGAGCAGTTTGCCCAGGGAGAGGAATGGACTGTACTATGTGATATGCTTGCTTCAAAACTACTGGTCGCTGGTAATACTCTAGCAGCAACTCTCTGTTATATATGTGCGGGAAATATTGATAAAACAGTTGAGATTTGGTCAAGGTGTCTGACAACTGAATATGATGGGAAATCTTATGTTGACCTTCTCCAGGTAAGTTAGCAATGTGTAGAAATAATACACTTCAAACTTAAGTTGTCTGGCCAGAAATCTGAAAATAGGTGTTTGTTTTCTAGGATTTGATGGAAAAGACAATTATCCTTGCTTTGGCAACCGGCCAGAAGCAATTTAGTGTATCTCTATGCAAGCTTGTTGAGAAATATGCTGAAATTTTGGCTAGTCAAGGGCTTCTAGCAACAGCAATGGAATACTTGAAACTCTTGGGGACTGATGAGCTTTCACCCGAACTTGCGATCTTAAAAGATCGTATTGCACTTTCTATGGAACCTGGTATGTGCTTTAGGAGATGGCCATGGTTACAGCTATACTGCTGTTACATTTTGGTTTTTGAAACATTGCTGTTAATTTATATTTGTGCAAATAATTCGCATGAAAAAGGTCATGCTGGTAACTGAAAATTTCAACACCAGTTTTACTTGTTAGAAACTTTATTTGGCTCTTCCAATTTGGAGTGCTTAACCTGGGATGTTTTAGATTAAACTAAGAACTGTTAGCTAACTTTTCTGGTGTCTCAATTTCTTTCAAATTACCTTACGAATGTTTTTGACATACCTGTGATGGCAATATTTATGAGGGCTAACATGAGTTTAGCTTACTGAAGCCTGAGCTAAGTAGCCTTGAACATATGCCTATTGAGGATATCTACATTTATTCTTGCAGAAAAAGAAACTAGTTCTGCTGTTTTTGGTAACTCTCATCCAACAAGTGGACCGGTCTTTGAGCCTGTGCAGCATTTATATCCGGCGGTGCTATGTCTTGCACTTTACTTTTATATGATTTGTCTTTGATTGAATGCTCCTTGATAATCTGTTGCAATGCTGTGAATGACTTTTCTTTTTTTGTTGCTTTCCCTCATTGCTTAGGAGTCAGCTGCATCGCAAATTCAGCCAAATGTTCCTAATGCTTACGATGAAAATTATCAGCATTCTTTTTCTTCATATGGAGGTTACGCAACCCCTGCCTCGTATCAACCTCAACCACCGCCTGCCAATATTTTTGTTCCTACCTCAGTCCCTCAACCTTCACAGGTATGCTGTGGTTGGGTTTCTCTTTGTGCATAGCATTCCATTTGATGGTAGACTCTAAGAATGACTAAGTTGTAATGATACTTTTCTCCTGATTTTACTTTTAATCTGCCAAGCTATCTCAACACTTAGAGACAATTTGGTTCAATGGGTATTGTCAGTTGCTCTCTATGAATCATATTGGATCTATCCTTGGGAAAAGAAAAGGAGAATGCTTGTTTAGAGATTTTTGGAGTGAAAAATTGCATTCAATTGAACAGCATGGGATTGGTATGCGCTTGGAAATCTTGGGGGGTTCTTAGTTTGCGATTGATCTTCATTGACTTGACTGTTTTTCAACCTACAAATAGCCTTCAATTGGTTGTGACTAGTTTCCTCTGAGACCCAAGACGGGAGGATAAAACTGGAAAAACTGAAAATCCAAACTAAACCAGTTTGGATTTGATTTTTTCCATACCTTGGTTTGAACAAATGACCTGAGCAGCTGTATATAAAAGATTTATAAAGATTAGATATTGGATAGACAAGGCTCTGTGCTGTCCAAAATGATCACTCTATTTTGGCCTTCTAGTTTCTTATGTCAGAGCTGTTCTTTGCATTTATATATCAGCTTGATGCTTCACTAAATAGCTTCTTTTGTCCTTACAGGCAAATTTTGCTCCTTCACCTGGTACCACTCAGCCTGATGTTAGACCCTTTGTTCCTTCAAATCCCCCTGTTCTAAGAAATGCTGAACAATACCAGCAGCCAACTACTTTGGGTTCTCAGTTATATCCTGTCTGTATAGCTACATTTATTTTATTGTTTGGTGCCAAAGTTACTCTTCTGAGACTGGTATGCTAAATTATTTTTGCATGCCTTTCAGGGTGGTGTCAATCCTACATATCCTGTACCCCCTGGGGCTGGTTCACTTGCACCTATCCCGTCACAAGTGGGATCAGTTCCTGGCCCAAAAATGCTCCATGGTGTAGCTCCTTCCTCAATAGCTCAGGGATTTATACCAGTAACTAACACATCTGTTGTTCAAAGACCAGGGATGGGCCTGATGCAACCTCCCAGCCCTACACAGTCGGCACCAGTGCAATCAGCTGCAGTACCTGCTGCTCCTCCACCAACAGTGCAGACTGTTGATACTTCAAATGTACCTGGTAATTACTAATTTCTTGGTTGCTAATGCTAATGTCATACATGTTTATTGGATTACGAAGATACTCTAATCTTATGGTACATTAACCTCACTGTGTGGTATTATTCCAGAATGAGGGTTTACTATCCAAAAAATTGAGTAATGTTTATCTTATCATTATTACCCTAAATGTGAAGAACATTTACAGAATAGGATAAATCTCTGTTCTCAGATGTTGGCAACTTGTAGATTTACATATGCTGATGCAGAATACTTTTGTTAATGGCTTTATCTTGTTTGTTTTTCAGCCCACCTGAAGCCTGTAATCACAACCTTAACTAGACTTTTTAATGAGACATCTCAAGCACTGGGAGGCTCACTTGCAAACCCAGCTAAAAAGCGTGAAATAGAAGACAATTCGAGGAAAATCGGCTCCTTATTTGCCAAAGTCAACAGTGGAGACATTTCAAAAAATGCTTCTGATAAACTGATTCAACTCTGCCAGGCTTTGGACAATAGTGATTTTGGTACAGCTCTACAAATCCAGGTATGGTGGGGAAAGAATGTTGTTTATTATGCTGATTTACTCGTTATTGTTGGCAACTAAAAGTGCTTCAAATTTTATCTATTTTTGTTTACCCTCTTTCCCTGGAGCAGGTTCTACTTACGACTAGAGAGTGGGATGAGTGCAACTTTTGGCTTGCAACTCTGAAGCGGATGATTAAGACAAGGCAGAATGTTAGATAAAGTTATAAGAAGGCAAAAAGTGCGCAAGGATGGAACCCCCAGTCTGCTTATTTATCCCAGTGTGGTAACAACAACATACTTTGGGGCACCCGATAAAATCCTTTTGATGTACACAAGAATGGCGTCTCTTGTCTTGATTGCTGGTGCTGCAGGATTTTGGTCGTGTTGGACCATTACATGGTTCCTGCCCTGCTAAATATTGACTTTTGACTTTCACATTAATACTCATTTTGAAAGCTGTTAGTGGAAATAATTTTTCAGGACATTTAAGTTGATTGGTTTTCATTAGACATTTTGTAGTATTTAAAAGTAGAGTGTCAATTTTTTTTTTTTTGGGGGGGGGGGGTGTGGTTGCATTGTTTGATTTCTGTATGGGCTTTAGTTCTACAACCCCCCATATGCCTTTTTTTTATGATTTATCATTTAAAACGTGAAATCAGAAAGATTTAATAAGAAGCTTTATAATTTCTTTGACGGTTATTTGTGTTCTGAAAAACTGGTGCTTCCTTGCCTTTCTTAGTAGTTTGTTTGAGCTGTTTTATGTATTTTAGAATTCTCTTTTGAGACATTATTGTTACAGGGGTTTGAATTTTCTTTCAACTACTAATTTAGAAGTATTTCATTCATTCATTCTTCAATTTCTAACTAAAACATTATCCTTCAACTTTAATCAACATTGTTGGGAATAGGGATATTAAGCTTGCGATTAAGATTGAGGATGGTCTGAAACTTACGCCTCCCAATCCATTATTCATCTTTTCCTAAAATTTCAAATTAAACAAAAATCAACAAGAATTGGTTGATACCAGTTAGATTACGGGTCGGAGAGGCTTGGATGTTGGGTAGGCTGGGGCGTTATTTTTTCCAAAACAAACAGCCTTAAATAATATAATATAGGAAACAACAAGGGACAGACCCTTCAACTTCAACTTCAAGGAATAACAATGAAATTATCTGATAAAAAACGGGTGTCTTAAAATTGAAGAAGCAACCCATTGGCCAAAAGCAAAAGGGGCCAATCACCTAAAGACAAAAATAGTAGAGTAGCAGAGGGATACACTTCATTCATCTTTCAGTTTCAGAAAGTGGGGGTGTGGTCCCTTTTCTTTGACCATTAACCATCCACTGTCCACTATTGAATTCGATTGATGCTTCTCTTCTCTTCCACAAAACCCCTCTCACGGTACTGCTGTCTTACAATTTTGTCTTGATGGAATTATAAAAACATTTAAGGTCTAACTTCAAAACTTTCGTCTTTATTATTGCTTGCAATTGATTGAAGAAAATAAAACTATTTTAGAGACTTCAATACTCAGATCAAGAAAATCAAAGCAACCCATTTTACTACCAGTTTCCCCTTATAAAATGGATGACAATCATCATTTTCCATGGTCGCTTTTTTTTTTTTTTGGTGCCCCAATAAAACCAAAGAAATTCCGTAGTTGACCAATAATTAGGCAAGTGGGCAGGGCAGGCACATTCACCGAGTCATTCAAACAAAGGATACATACGTACGTACATAAATACATACAACTGTAATAGATGAGAGATAAAATAATAATAATAATGATAATAATTAGCATATGAAAAGGAAGGAGAAGCACATGGAACTGCAAGTGCCTGAGCTTTAAGGCCTTGATATTTGGAAAAGGGAATATACATTTTCTTGCTTCCTGCTAACAACTAAAGATACATTCCCTTACGCTCAAGTCTCAACTTTTGAAACTTCGAAACAATTGCTCGGCTGGCTCATCTAACTCATCTTCTTCTTCTTGTCTTAACATCGGATTTTTTTTTTTTTTTTAAAATTTGTCAGCACTAGCTAAAGAGAGGGCTTTGCCCCCTACTATCACTCTAACAGAAAATGGAATCCACTTGGTTTTCGTGCAGTCCTTTTCTCAGACAGCAAAACTTTACCTAATAATACGCAAATGCAGCACAGCAGCAGCTGAAGCTGTCTTATTTTTATTGCATTGTAAGGTCACCTAAAGAGTTCAAGCGCTTTTAAACTTTGAACTACTAGCAGCGCAATAAGAAAAGGCAGGTGATTTTTTCTCCAACTTCACATTGTCCTTGTCTTTTTTATACAAGCAATGCGCATATTTTCATTTTTATTAATGCGTTTCAAACGGCTCTTCCATCCGTAACATTTAACCAAAGAACCAGATTTTTATCATTTCATTTGAACCAGGGACAATGACTTAAAGATTTTTGGGCCGGTCCACAAGGCTTTACCTTTTTTTTTTTTTTTTGGTTGGAACGATACCATCAGGTAGTATAGATTACCCACAAATCTTTAACTCGGCTGGTTCAAAACTACAGTCAATTGGCAGAAAGAGATTGGTATTAAGAGTTTTCCAGTTTTCCTACCATCCTCGTTGCACTGCCGAAATCTCTGCCGTTTGATTTTTCCCTCCATAAAAGAGGATAATATGTATTATATTATATTACTGCTGTACTAAAATATATATATATATATATATATACATATCTCGATCATTGACTCATTGAACTAAGCCCTAGATGCTTAATTAATGTGTTTCCTAAGCCACCCCAAGCTATGAATATGATAAGCTGATAATATATAGATGTTTGTGAACATCGGGGCATGTTATATATAAGCCAACGAATTTAGCTGTAATTGTTATAGAACTCATGTAGTATACTGGTATCTGCTTTTGAATAAAATTTCATTTCGATATCCAATATATATATATATATATATATATATATATACATACATTCATGATAAGCTCCCAATAAAACAATACACAAGCAACTTAATTAGTTGGAAAGAAGTGAAGGCTTGAGTGTTTATGGATGATGAAGTAATAATTGGTTTCATTTTTCTTTTGGCAATAAACATGATGAATTATATATTGAAATCATAATATGAGAAATTTGGCAGATTAAAGAATACTTGCTTTAAAGAAATTATGAAATAATATCATCATAATGTTATTATTATTGTTACAAAGCAAGTATTGGCTTTCTCAAGGATTTTGCAAATGAGTGCTCAAAAGAATAAAGATATATTTTTAGGTCTATATAGAGTTACATTTTCACTCAATGCATTAAAAATGATGATAAAATTATCAACAACTACGGCATATCATTCAATATTATTACTATAAGTCAGTCGTAAATTAAATAATTTTGGGGAGTGGCCTGCAAAATCCATAATGATAATATAATAGTAATAATTCTTGCTCATTTAAGTTTGGTTTGGTTTGGTTTGGTTTGGTATGGCAATAGTAATGTGAATTCAACAAACAGTGCAAGTCAGTGAAGTGTTGAAAACGGTGGGGGATTATTAGCGATTTGGTTTTCCAACTGCAGAAGATAGTTAGAAGAGAAATATGTGAATTGATCATATTGATAAAGAATCGCGTGTGTATATATATATATATATATATATAAGATTGTAGTTAACCTGTAATCCATATGTCCTTATATATTATAATAATGCCTGGTAATTTGTTCTAAATTCAAACTTGTTGGAAGGAAGAACTTTCTGTCCACCTTTTTATTCTTTTCTTTTGTTAAATGGCAGACAACTTCGAAACAGAAGAGGTTTTCAGACTGAAGTCATGGCTACAAAGAAATGAAAGTTCTAGAATCATGAAACCGGGAAATGGGACTCTTACCCTTGATTATTATTATTATTATTATTATTATATATATATATCAAGAAGAAGTGAGAGATATGTTTAAAGTAAAAGGTGGACACGAAGCTGTCAATTTTCGAAGGGAAGGGAATAGATGGGATATTCTGGAAAACGTTCAATTTTCGAAAGGAAAATTCATATATATCAATCACCGGGAAAGGAAGAGTGTGAATTACTTTTAAAAAATTCCCAACAAAATTTCCAATTCCAACTTTGAGTTGTTCTTTCCATATTGGCCCCGCCAGCCATTGATAATAATAATAATAATAATAA
>JBBYHK010006608.1:3046-24288 GCA_038382065.1 Adansonia grandidieri | reverse complement strand
TTCTAATAATTAATAAGTGAATCCATCCGGATCGGGGGAACCCAGGTGTTTTTGTCAATGAAGCATATTATTAGTATTAGAATCTATGGTGCCTATAAAATAGTAATTTTATTAATAAAAATTATTATATTTTAAAGAAAATATATGTTAAAATTAAACAAATAAAAAAAAGTTTTTTATGTGAGTAGTTTAATTTTAGTGAGTAATTTTTTTAATTAACAGATTTAAATACTCTTAATTTTATTTATCAATTTTCAATTGAGTTAATTTCAGTGAATTAAGTAAAAAAACACCAAATTCAAAATAAATGGTATAAATAATTGTAAGAACCGATGTTGATTAGATCCAAGCACCAAATATTTGTTATATTTGTACGGAGAGAAATGCATACAGCGTGGTGAAATGAGCGAAAAATAGGGTTTCAGTTTTATTAAAATGGAGATCTTGAGTTCTAATTAGATAGAATAACGGACAATCTAAAAAGCGAACTCTTTGCCCTGCAAATTTGAATTACATTAATTTCGTTCCGACCCAAAAAAAGAGTTTTAGGAGTTGCACACATCTGGTTTGGCTGTTTGCATTTGAAATGGAAAGACAAAGATAGAATGTTACTTTCAATCAAACGACGAAGTTGCGTAGCAAGTAGACCAAGTCTGAATGTCTAATGTCGTGCTTGTTTGGTAATATGAGACTAGAAGCACCAGTTTCGGAGGCAGTTTCCGTCTCCGTTGGGCTCGTGTTATTGTCTTGCTTTTCGCTGGAAGTCAATAATGAGTTGTGGACTTGAGGGTTCAACAGTTAACCGTCGTTCTTAAAGAGTTAAAGCTGGATTGTAAGTGAATAAAGGCTCGTTCCTTCAAGTAGTGTGAGTATGTGAGACGAGAAGAGAGGCATGTTGTTTGAAATTTCAAAGGGACATTTCCCTCCATAGAATCATGTGCATTCATTTAATGTCCGTCAGATATAACCAAATATATTCTAGACATTGATGAAGAAGAAGAAGAAGAAGAAGGAAGTTGTAGGTCAAATTTGCAAGGCTGTAAAAATCATCTACCTGTCAAAAAGTCATACATTTTGTTCTTCATTTAGCTTCCTACCTGGAGAGATTCAGTCATACACACCTCTCCTAATTTTGTGAGAATAGACATCCTGCAACTAATGCAAATCAAAGCAACGCTTTCCTAATTTGTTGGTTACATTGCATGCTTGAAGTAACTCATATGGTTTGGTACCTTAATTTTCCTACGCCACTGAAGAACATATCAAAACTAGAAAGGAAGAAAATTTGTGTTCCCTTCTAAAATATGTCTTACTTTGGATAAAAAGCCAGAGCTTTAGTAATAACCACAGGGACCAATATCATACTAGAGGTCTTATGTGCCACTTATTCAATGGTTACGTAGTGCTTGGTTGTCAATATCTTCCACTAAAACTATGTTAAATGATAAATTCTCCACCGATCTTAGTAAAATGTTTTATTCAAATCGTAAGTTGAAGATGAAATAGCCATAAACTGGGGTTTCAACTACCAGCTAAGCCCCCCTCCCCCACCTCCAAAAAAAAAAAAAATCACAGTAAAGAAGCCAACAAGGATAGAGAGATTGAATGGTAACAGGTACAGCACGAATAATAATAATAAGACTATCCATGATAGTCTGTTCTATGCATTGGCACCAAATAATTAATTAGCATGAGGAACTATCATATATGGCTTTCGTCAATATCATCATTAAGTGATTGCGATCCCCTTGCCTTTTTATCATCTAGATAATCTTGATAAATATAAGAGGCAAAACCACAGAGGGCCAGAAGCAAAGCAATTACCTTCACACCATTCATCTTGTCATGAAAAACTAGCAGAGCAGCTAGAGGAGTAATAGCCAAAGATAGGGTACTGATTACGTTGGAGAAGAGGGACGAAACCACGAAAATCAAGCCCACAACACCAACAGCACATACTTGCCAAGTTACAGCGGTCCAAACCAAAGTCAGCACGTAAGAAACTCTTCCGCTGTTGAACCCTTCCATCTCATGGTGCAAAACCTTCCATTCCCCACTTGCAAACAGGCCCACAGTCGAAACACAACTGGCAACTAGTGATGTATAAATTTGCATTTCCAGAACCACAGTAAATGTTTCCTTTCTCAACAGCTTCTGAAAAGAAAGTTGCATAAGGGAGAGTAAAAGAGAGTAAAGAGCAGAAGCTCCAACGGTACAGAAGAAGCCAAGGAGGAACTTCCCCTTAGAAACTCCCGATGGTCCTTCTGAATCTTCATTGACTGCAATGAGAGCAGCCGACAGTGAGAGGATAACCACAGAGTTCAGAATTAAAGCAGTGAACTTCTGTGAATTAAGGAAGTAAGAAAAAACTGCGTTAAAAACTAATTGGGTGGAACAAATTAGGGAATAAGTAGAGGCTGAGAGGTACAACAGCCCAATAGAATACAACATATTGTCACCAGCTACAACTACTCCAAGAACAAAATAGAGCAAAGCAAGAATTTTGATGGAAGGTGAAGTAGAAGACGTTGAAGCTTCCCGAGATGGATGAATAAAAAATAAAGGGATGCAAAGGATTGGAAAGCCAGCAGTTTGCACAAGAGTAGCCATCCATTTACTGTTTCCGCCCTGATCATAATAAAACCTCCCCAAAAGAACTGCACCAGCTTGGCCTGCAATGAGGAAGAAAATGTTGATTGCCACCAAAAGCCACCATTGCCAGCGCTTGAATTTAAGAAACGGTGACTGATCCATTAAATTTTTGTCCTTCATCAGAATCGGTTCTTGATTATCTGTAATTGAATGTAACCGAAAGTGTAAACAGTTATATCTAATTACTTTTTATAATTGAAAACATTAACAGAGATAAGTGAAAACTTAGTCACATTCTCAAAATCTTCTCAAACATAACTATCTTAAAAGTTACAAAAATCTAGACATCCTCCCTGGATTATATTACAAAACTTCAATAAGATTCTGGAAAACACAAGCAAACATAAAACTAAAAACCAAATATATTTCCAAAGAGTAACTGTCTATCAAATAAGTTCTCAATTGACCACAATACATCAGTGGAAAAGTAAATTAACTGATGTGATAGGCAACATACACCAGTATTTGGCTGAAACCAAGCGGATGTTCACAAAAACAAGCTAAAACAGAAGATATTTCAACCTTTTGGGACTAATCAAAAACTTCAATGGGAAAGAATCAAATCATTACGAATCACCAGAAAAAGCCTAGTAATCCCAAAATTATAAAAAAAGAAGAAGAAGAAGAAGAAGAAGCCTAGTAATACATGCATTGAAAACTCGGACGGGTCATTCAAGATATATCAGTCTTGTTTGTTTATTTAAGAGACAGAACCCCAAACAAAAGAGCATCACTCAAAAAAGAATCTTATCAGCTCAGGGTCATGAAAACAAATTCTAATCATTCAATTTCGATTCTGATGAGAACCCAATAAAGATATGTGGGAAAATCAAAAGAAAGGGCTTACCATTCATGCTGCGAAGGTTGGACTGTTGAACCAAAGCAAGAAGAAGCAGTGCTACTCTTAAGAATAAACACTAGGAATAAAAACGAAAGAAGATCCTTTCCTTCAATTAATTCTCTCGGGGAAGTGGCTAGCTTGTCGTAAATTGACAAGTGCCCACCCCTACTGCAACTAGTAAATTCTATTGTTCTATGATTGCAGTTTTCGTTCAAATCTAGTTTCAACTTTCAGCCCGAGATACGAGGGTTACCTAAAAAGATGATTTTTTTTTCTTGTCTCTTAGTCACAAACGAAACGACAAAATAAATAAATTTAACCGTGATTCGTGAATTTTAAGCCGGGTTATTGTCTGAAATTTTCCGTACAATGTTTACAACTTGCAAGAACCCTATTATAATAATAATAATAATAACAATAAGAGTAGGCATTTTTGGTTTGGTTGGAATATTTATTTCTATAAAAATTAAAATACACCAAGGTACGTTCGTTTAATTTAGTTTACTTATGAAATTTAAAGATTTCATTAACGTTAAATCAAATAATAATAGTAATATGTTCATATTTTATTTCCTCTACTACGGCGCCAAACAAAATTTAAAAGAACAAAAGAACCGGTAGTAAAAAGAGCCACCAATGGTTTCCCTGTAAATTCTAACAGGCGAAGAATGCAACAACACTCGTTCTAACAAAAAGGTAAAGTCGAACAGCATTCAATCCATTTGGCATTTCCAGTAAAAAAGAACGGTTCTTCGTTGTTGTTGTGACCAAAGATTAAGTCCGTTAACGGATGAATGAATGAACTAATGAATGAAGCCATTATATTCACGAAAAATAAAAAAGAGGTCGGTGTCGCAGTCAGTCAGTCACTTTCTCAGTTTTCTCGACCAAACATGAGAGTAATAATTTGGTGATGGTTACGGTTTCGTTTTATTGTCTGTAACCCAGCAAAAAAGAGGTCCAAAGAATAAAGAAAAAGTTAAAAGAGCACAGTACTGTATAAATTTGCGAATCTAACTGTGCAATAAGGACTAATTGAAGAAATTTTGCCAATCTATCTTAAATAATTCCTCCTATACGATGATTCAGCCCAAGAAAACCCCTTTCTATCAAGCAAACCGATATGGAGAAATCTGAAAACGTTACAAACAAACCTAACCTCAGGGCAAACTAAACAGAACAAGACTTGAGAACTAATAAAGGAAAATCCTTGCATCAATCAACTAAAAAAAATTTCCTAATCTGAAGCATTTCTTCAATCAATCATTTTTTTTTTAATCCCTTTCAGAAACAAACCAAACTGAATATATGACTAACAGTAAAATTGGCACAGTTGTTTGAGATCACGAGAACCTTACAAATAGAGGACAGGTTAGGACTAGCCTTACCACCATAAATAACACATCTCCTCTCTTAAGTTACATCCTTAAAAATACGACCAAACCCAGAAGCCCAATTCTACAAAAAAAATAGAAATAAAAATAAAAATAAAAAAAAATAAAAAAGGACAGATTTTTTACAAACACTTTGTAAGATCACAGAAGCATGTAAATGTAATGTTGAAAAGTAGAGTCAGAGTAAGGATGTGCGTTTCAGCAGGCACATCCTCCAGACTGTTGCTGCGACTGAGATGAATTTGCATTGGTAGACTTAAGATTAACATCGACCATGTCTTCTTGCTTTGTTGAAGAAAGTGTTTCCATTCCAGGTAAAGCAGCTGCAATCTTCCGAAATAGCGCCTGTAAAAATATCAAAAAGGGAGTGTGAGAACTCAGTAGATTGCTCAGTAATGGTGGTGCCGGAAGAGGATGCTCATATAAAGGAAATAACATCAACTAATGCTGCCATAATTGTCATGCAAGACTGAAGATGCAAACTAAACAAATTTATCAAACCATTAAATATAATGGATTTGATGCAGAAGTGAGAAATAAAAGACAGATCAAGCTTTCAGTAATTAGATGATTGGTCTCACTCCAAAACAAAAAGGCAGCAGTAGCATTTGACATCACAAAACTTTTCATCAGCATCTAGCTTATAGTCAATACAATATTTCCAGGGATATTCATGATAGGGTGCCAATGGTTTACCTTGATATTGAAACCAGCCTTGGCACTAGTTTCAATAAACATAACATTGAGGTCACGACCCTTGGCTTCTGCTTCCTCTGTTGAGACTTGCCTTCAAATCAGCCACAAAATGCACAACGAAAGAACAGAAATCAAACAGTGAAGACTGAGTGACAGAAGTAACCCTCTTCAATTTTACCCCAAAGTAATGACCGCAGACTAATGCCAAGGCAATTGTAAACTAGAAAGTAAGGGAATCTACCATTTTTTCACAAGAAAGTCCAACCACGATAACAAATTAATATTCACCTTTTGTCCACAAGATCTGTTTTGTTCCCAACAAGCACAATTATTACATCACTACCCCGCTCAGTCCGCACCTCTTCAATCCACTTTGAAGTATTTATGAAGGACTGCCTGCCTAAACCATTAAACTAAAGTTGGTAAATTTCACCCACTTTTGTTAAGCAAATGAACAATCAACAAAGTAGGAGAATGAATATGCAAGATTTCATTACAAATTGGCAACGTATTGCCCACGCAAACACGCATAAAACATAATAACTGAACAAGCAAACATAGACGATAAGAAGATTACAAAGCAGGGGGCAAAGTGACATGGTAACATACTTGCAACATCATAGACAATAACAGCCACGGATGAGTCCCTAATGTAACTCGGAATAAGACTCCTGAATCTTTCCTGTCCTGCAGTATCCCTGTAATAAATATTAAGCATATAAAGATCAAAGAAAGACGCTAATCTTGTCAAATACTTTTGAAATATATGCCATGCTATCTATGAAAAAAAATAACAAACATACGAGACAGAGAGAGAGAGAGAGAGAGAGAGAGAAAGAGAGAGAGAGATTCATCATTTTACCCTATACTGAATCCTTGGTAACGGTGTTATTAAGAATATCATATTCTGACAGCAAAAGGTATTACTGACAGCAAAAAACCCAGCAGGAAGACATTAAATTAACAAAATTTCCCTACTGAGACAATCCAAAATTCAGGAATACGAGCGATATGAATACCATGCTGAATATGGGTATAGCAAAATGCATTCTCTACCAAGAAATCACATCAACTGCATAAGAAAGCAAGGCTTGAAAGTAAATATGCATGGAAAAAGAAGCAGAATCTGAATTGAGGATAAAAAAGCAAGCTACGGCTAGATAAGCCGTAAAAGTCCACAATATAGTAGCTTAAAATAAACAATGACAAATTATGTCTTACCAGAGCTGCAATCGAACAGTTCGATCTTCGAGGTACATTGTTTTCGATAGAAAGTCGATACCAATGGTAGCCTGGTTAACAAATTAGAGACACAAACAACCTTAGAAATCAGTGGGAAAAGAATCTCAAAAGATACGCAAATCATACGAAATCTGAAATACAATCAAAATAACATAAAACAGAAGAAGGAATCGGATCCAAGCTGTTAAGAAAGTTTGGAATCGGAAGCCAAAAGATAATAAAGAGAGGATCCGTAAAATTAACAAGAAAGAGCATTGAATAGTATAATAATAAAAAAATAAATACCTGGTAGGTGTTATCGAATTTATCGTACATGAAGCGAGTGATGATACTGGTCTTCCCAACAGATTGATCCCCCAAGAAAACCAACTTGTACTTGGCCAGAGCCGAAACTGGCGCCATTGGTATTCGGATCTAGGTCAGTGAGATACTAATGGATCGGGTAAAGATCAGATCCAAGGAAAAGATCTCACCGGAAACAATTCAAGGGTGCCACCGGAGAGAAAAGGATTGAGGTCAAAATCCCTAGCCTATCAGCCTTTGTTTTTTTGGTGACTATTGCTCAGAGCGTAGTTATAGGTGGGAAGGGGGAAAGGAAACCTGCGAAAATGAAAAATGTTTAAAGAGCAAAAATTTTCAAGTTTTGTCACATTATTTGACTAGACAGACTCAGATAACTAAAAGATTTTTACTTTTTGAGTTGGTCGCTGCTGCCGAGTTAACTCATCGTGGTGGCCTAAAGAAGCACGTGCAAAGCGCATGGTCACCCAGTGAGATGATGCGTGGCCTTATGTTTTTTTCCCTGTGAGCTAATTTATTGTTTGGCTTTGCATCGAGAGGAAACAGAAATGGCACTCCGAGCAGCCGTACTTCGCTACTTTCGGGTTCCCGTTCAAACCCTAACGGCAACCGCTTCAAAACCTCTGCCCCAGTGGACTCTCCGCGCTTCCCACCGGTTATTTTCATCACACGACGATCACCTAACTAAAAAGGAAGTAGTCGAAAGAGTCCTAGACGTCGTCAAAAGCTTCCCCAAAGTCGATCCTTCCAAGGTTATCCCCTCAATCTCACTTCCATTTTACAATTTCCTCTCTTTGTTTCTCAACTAATCCACGACTTTTATATTTTTTTTTTCCGAGAAGGAAATGAATTTTGCTGTTATTATTCTCGGGGATTGATTGATTTTTTTACCCTTTTTATGTTTGAAGAATCGGATGTACTTTTATTCCTCTCTATCAAAATTCAATGTTATTTTCTGATCGATTAGTTATCCCTTATATTCTGATCGATTAGTTATACCCTTGATTAGTTGATCTTTGTTCGGCATTCTAGAAAAGTGAGGGTAATTAAAATAGGCTTAAAATTCCAAGACTGTTTATATAATCCGTAAATTGCATTAGTGTTATGGCCTTTCTGTTTATTGATTAATCCATTTGTGTAATGAAAACTTACAGGTTCATTGTCTCAATAGGAAGCAATTTTAGTTGTAATATTAGCTTGCTGATGCTTACATTTGCAGCTAATATTGCATTCTAGATTCCATTGAAATTACATTCTTAGGGTTGTGCTAAAGTTTCTCGGCTTTATGATTTAGTTGTGCATTCTTGTAAGAAAAATGAAATGATTTCAAAAACCAATTTCGGTGGATCATTTGCCTTTTATGCTGGCATAGCATGAAGATAAACAAACTGTTCAATGGAGGTCTCAATTCTTCACTTATTTTCTGATTTTTAAAGATGAATACAGGAGTTCAAATTAAAAACTTCTGCTTATTTTAGGTGGGAAGTGAGAATTTCTATGCAATGAGTTGGCTTTTGTTGATTTAAATAATTTCACCGCAAGCTCCATAACTTTAAATCTTCGAAGCTCATATCCGAATCTTTGAAGGCATAATTCTTAACAATGAGTAAGACGGAGTTGTGTTTTTGGTCACATTAAACAGTTTATTATTCTGCTCTCTATTAAGATAGATTTAGATCTTTCAAATTTTCTTTCTCTTTTGTTGATTAGGTGATATCTTGAGATTTTAATGCTATGACAATATTTGAAGAACTAACTTTTCTCCCAGGTGACACAGAAAATAATTGACTCTTTTATCACTTCTGTTTCATTTTTCCTTCCTTGTCTCTTCCCATATTTATGCTATTTTCTCCCAACATATATTTCCTAAATACTGCTCTTTCTCATTTCCTTTGTGAGTTTTGATACACTGCTTTTTGCTTCTTTTAAAAAACTTTCTTAATTGTGACAGTTAAAAATGCATCTTTCATGCTGTTTACCTTAGCATCAAAATTTTGTTCCGTATAATAGTAGTTATAACTTATTCCTGACAATTGACTCATTGGGAATTGATTCATCTTTTTCAATCACTTACAGGTCACACCGGATGTTCATTTCCAGAAAGATTTGGGGTTGGATAGCTTGGACAATGTGGAGATTGTAATGGCCTTAGAAGAGGAGTTCAAGCTGGAAATTCCAGACAAGGAGGCTGACAAGATTGACTCATGTAATCTAGCTATTGAGTATATATACAACCATCCAATGGCTGGTTAATATATGCAAAGTAATGGTTGTATTTTCCTGAATTTCATTTGAAAGGAAGAATGATAATCTTCTACTCTGTTTTTGTTCGACATTTTGGGTGTTTGTGATTTACACCTCATAATGGGATTAAGACTGGCTATTTGAGACACTACATGAACTTGCTACCACTACACCAAACCACAGCAGATTTCGAACGTGCGATAAACATTTTGTATTGCACGGGGGCTTTATCATTCGAACACTTATTTTGATTTGGCTATTGCCGTGACATATTGTCAACGTTTATCTTCAACTTCAGGCTTTGGATAAAGCATTGTCATCTTTGTTCTTTTAAGTCATCTTTTTCGCGGTTGCCAGACCATTAAGTATTGACATAAGGAATACGTTTACAAGACCATAATTGGTGTAATACTCGCTAAAACTTGATTCTTTCAAGCATTTGGTTTCGAGTTTTAGTGAATATGGGTGTGGTCTCTTGTTTTCCTTCTGGACGTTTTCAGCTGTTGTTGAATCGCCGGGCTTTGTTTTGCTGTGGAAGCTGCTATTTAAAGGTCGAATTGCCAGGTTTTAGCCATTGACGATAAAACAGGTTGGAGCAACCAGTTCAATCGGAAGCCGATAGGTCTGGTAGTTCAACACTATATAAAGAAAAGCCCATAGAGCCGGATATTGGGTTCCTTTTTTTATTATTTTTGGGTTTTTCAAGTAAAACCCAATTTTATTTTAGGGCTTTTAAACCAACCTTTTTAACCCAATTTTAAACTTAAGTATCTATAATCATTTTTTTACTAAATTCATTTTCATTAACTCATTTTCTTTCAAACCAAAATTTTCAACCAGTTTTCTTCAACTTATATTATTTATTATTTATTTTTTTAGAATTCTTTTATGTTTTTTATTTTTTAAAATTTTCTTATATTTTAGATCATTTAATTATTTTATATTTTGTGATGGTTGAATTGTCCGGTTTATTTGGTTTTGGCCACTGTTCATTGCTTTTCATCGAGCAACCAAAGCAAGGATATCTCTCAATGCTCTCGTCAGCCTTGAAGCAACCCTGAAATGGATGTCAAACGGGTGGCATCACCACATGAATGATCATAGATATCATGATCCGGAGTTGAATAAAAGCACAAATTTAGGTTAGTTTCTTTATTCTTTCGATCGGTATGATTAAGAGTAAGATTACATCAAGAAACTTTTTAAGCAATAATAATTATTTTTATTACTTTAAACCGCAAGAGTCAAAACAAAGATAAATTACAAGTCACTCTTCAAAGTTGGCCTCGGACCACGCCAATGAAAGCTTCCCTGAAAATCACAACATTTATTTGCTTTTGGTAAAAAAAAAAACCCTTGCAGTTTGTTTTATTGGAAAACACTACCCCATGAACCATGCAACCAAAACAAAGGAGAATATGAATAAGGAAAACAATTGTATCAGCATGAAGCTAATTATTAATGAACTAACTAACCCTGGACACCAAGCTAATAATTCAACCGAAGCATGTTTATAATGGACAGCGAAATAGCAGACAACAGGAATGTATCGTTGTTTCTCTCTGTTAATGGGGAAACCACACCTTCTTTTTCCTTGAACCCATCTTCACAAGTTGTGGAGGCATCCATGATTGAACTTACATCAATATTAGCATCATCATAGTGCTTAGCCTTGTAATCTTCGATGGCCTCTTTCGAGGTAGGTATAGCATCAGAATAAAGGTCAAAGCAATCATGCAAGCATGATCTAATGAAAGGGTCCGGCATTTTTTTCTTCAAGAGCTCCATAATATAAGACCTTGTATTGGTTAAGTTACGGCAAACTAGCCTGATGGATATCATGCCAAGTTCACGGAGATCATCAGCACAGTTGCTTTGGGGAGCTGCTTGAAGAGAAGTTACACAGAAGTTGTAGCTGAGGTTTGGATCTCTTTGTGCACATTTCTTGCAAGTCTGACGGATGAGATCGTTAGCAGCTATGCCATGGAGGGTCCAAGTAGAAGAAGTCAAGAAGAAGAAGAAAATAAATAGAGGGAAGGCAAAGGGAGAGAAGGTTTGCCTCATCTTTTCCTTATTGTTTGTTTGTTTGTTTGTTTGTTTTGGTGGTGAGTGCTCCTGGTATTTGCCATCAGAGAATGTTTTATAACTCTAGAAAAAGCGTGCAAAATATGCATTTGGGAAGTAAAAATTAAATTAGTAAAAACAAATAGTTCTTTTAGAATAATAAATTAGGTATAATGATGCAAATTGTAAAGTAGGAAGGAAGGCGAGATTTTTCCTATTTCAAGAAGAAAAGAGCAGAGGTAGAAAGCTTAAAGATTAGTGATATTGGTCGCACGGTCCAACGGATTGGTCGGCTTGCAAGGTTCATATGTTGGTTTATTCTGCTTTTGTTAGCTTTCTAAAAATGATTACCGAAGATTAAAGAAAGAGTTTGCTCCAAATTCATGATTATACATTAATTTAATTCACGTTGTTCCAACCCCACTCATCTTAATTTGCTTAGAAGTAAATGAAGTAAACACAGAGATAGCATCCACCATTTACTATTTACTTTTGCTTAGAACACTACAGAGAGGATGCTAAAAAAATAAACAACGCAATATTGGTTTGGGGCTTCAGGGCCTTTCTTGCTTTGATTTTTGGGCTTTAGGCCTTTGACTATATATAAACTATTGTGAATGGGAGTTTTTTATAAACTATGGTGAATGGGAGTTTTTTAAACTATGTAATTGTACCAGTCGTGTGCACTTACAGCTTCCTGATCATCATATCGCACTGGATGCGGCATGGCCTGAGCTTTTTATTATCACAAAGGAAAATACTGGGAGGTTCCGGAATCAATATCCTTAGATATGTCTTCTCTTCCTTCTGATTCAGGCTTACTATACCGTTTCAGTATGCATAAAAACAGTGGCCATCCCCAGGACTTCCAATGCACTAGATGATGGGGTGCCTTCTGCTTTAATGCTACGATTATGTGCAAAGGCTGCAATTTCTTATGAGAAGAGCAAGGGTATTTGGAGGCGAAAGGAGGCAAAAGATGATCTCATTGTGAAGACAGACAAAGGTTCATTTTGGCGACCATTATATCATGTGCGTCTCAAAGAACCTCATGCAGCAATATCTGATAGGTACGTTTTGTTATGTATTGCAGGGTATGATTTTACTTGTCAGCCTCTCTTGGCTTTTCCCATAACTTCCCCTTATGGTAACCTATTCAATTTTGCACTCAATACGGTAAGACTTGTAATACTACCAGTTTATGGTACCCTCTTCTATTACTTTAGTTCATCTTTAGTCTTAGATTATGCCGTCAGAGCAGCGCCGGAAACTGCTGTTCCTTTCATCTTGCTTAGTTGTGGGAAACATTAAAAATACTGAGGAAACAAGTTCTTCTAGATAATTTCTTCACACTACTTGTGATGCCCTAAACTTTTGTTTCTTTTTTTCTTTTGCTTTGTCATGGAGAAGGTTTACATGTCAACTTCTTTTTTTCCTTCTTAATCACATTCTAGAAGGCACGTGCACTGTCTGGTTTGGGAAAGACTCTAAAAGAGCTGGATCACAAAGAGTAGGTGGCATTCCTATAACCAATAACCGGAGAAGTCCTTTGAATGCGGATTTATTCGGCTTCGTTAGCTACACTTTTCAGCATGGGCAATTCCAGAAGCTATATATGGTGATCTAACCTGAGTAGATGCACGTTTGGACATATGTTCACTTCCATCATTTGCCAAAAGAATTTTCAAGAGTTCTTCAGTTAGTAGTGCAGACAGTTCACTGCCATCTCCCACACTAAATTTGATCTTGCAACAGGAGGTAATTTTATCAAACCCTTGCTTGATTGACTTTTTTTTTTTTGGTTTAAAAAATGGGATAACATATACACACAGATGGTTGATGAAATTTGTTTGCCGTTTTTACTCAGTCGGAAGGCTTCTGCATACTCTATGGAGTTCTTGGTGAAAATTCTTTAGAAATTTTTGAGAAAACACATTAACCTATTTCGTGTCAATTTAGAGGTACTTTTGAAAAGGCTTTTATGGAGGGACTTCTAAAAGGTGATAGGAGGACAATGGGATGATGATTCAGATGAAGTTTGCTGGGAAACCAATGAAGCGAATATTTAATTATAGTCTCTACATTCTGGCGTGCAGGTTGCAGGACCAATTGTGTTTCGAGTAGATTCAAAGTTGTTGCTTGATTCTAAATCGGGGGAACAAGGCCCACATATTGAGGATATGATATACAATCTAAGCAACTCCGTGAGGCTTCTGCGATCTGGAAAAGTTGTTGCTTGGTATTCTTCAAAGAGAAAGGAAGGGATGGTAGAATTACGGCTTTTTGAATTCTATGCTCTCTTTCTTTTTGTCCTATAAATCCTATAATTGTCTTTTTCAGAACGCTAGATTGCTTGGTAGGGAAATTATTAAACCCGGAATGTGCAAGCAGATTTCTTCTTCTAATTGTATAATATGATTGTTGGAGACGGATGTGAAATCTTGCACCCGAATTAGCAACATTATTGTGTTCAGTTTCTATGTTTTTGACGCATCCATGATACATATAATTGTTCAGCTCCTTTTGTTCTTGAGCAAGAATCGAGTTGGGAATAAAAAAGCAATAGCTATGAAGTGGAAGTCTATAATCGTCCAACATTGAATCCATTCTTTAAAAAAAAAAAAAATCGAATATAAAATATTTGAGATTTATTATTATCTTGAATAAGTTGCCGATATAAATGTACCAAGAGCAAGTATTATCAATCATCACACAATGACCAGCTATAAAACATGAAACAAGAACTGTTCAACTCTGAAAGGCACAAGGCAAAATTTACTCCATAAGTGCCTCCATCAAAGTCGAATCTTCATCTAGAGCAAAGACCAGAAACCTCATTCGACTTCAGCTAACAAGTCACTCTCTTTACAAAAGACGTGTCTAGTATCTGTTCCCAAATCAACCTGCAAGCGAGAGAAGAGCATTGAGAACATGGTAACACACCCAACTTATAAAATAAACCATTTATGTTAATGAAAGCAAATCAACACTTTGTTTGACATAAAACCTATGGCCATGAATTCAAGATAAATTTTTAAAAGTTCTTTCTGTACGGTTTTTATATTATCCTAGCATTTAGGAATTAGTGGTTAGTGGTATTAATGGTTAGTGGAGTTAATGGCTAGTGTGACTTTAAGCTTATCTAGGAGTTTAGTTTTTAGCCAATGTAATGCCTATTTATAGGCTGTTTTCTATCAATAGCAGGTATGTGAGTTTTATGTTTTCTCTTCATCTTTGCTCTTTGTTTCAATCTCCGCAACATAAATGCTGCAGATGAATCAGATGTCGTGCCTGCCTGCCTAAAGATGTTCTTCACTATAACAGTTACCCATCACGTTAAATTGTTAATAGTTCGTCATTAGGAGAGATAGCCTTCCGCAATATCTCAAGCAATGAAAACATGATTAACTTGGATTGAGATAGGTCTTACTGCAAAACTTGTTAGTTGCTAGAACCTCTTTCCTCCCTTACTTTGTCCTCACAGAATTAAAAAAAGAAACAACATAAAAGATCTTTTTGCTAAAAAGAGATGCTAACTAACCTCATAAGCATTTAGGTCGGAGAAAAGAACCTACAAAGACATAGGTGTATTTTAGATAGTATTAGGAGAATAACGGCACATGAAATTTATAGCATTTTGACAAACAGCAAAAAAAAAAAAAAAAAAAAGGTATCACCTAACACGAACGAATTACTCAGAAAATTGAAATTCCAGGGGCCTGAATTTATTACCTTCTTTCCAGGCTCCACTTGTCCGACTTCGGTACCAACAGAAACTATCTGAAATGGAAATGATAGAATTAATAAACATTCATTTTAAGAGGGGGCAAAAAAGGTATAGGAAAGATTCTTATCGTACCTCCCCCATGAGGAACCTCTCAAACTTGACAGCTGATTTGGGCAACAAAACTCCACCAGCTGATTTCTATGAGGTACAAAACAGGCAATTTCAGCATGACAGTTTACAGTATAGGGGAAACAAAGACATTCATCGCGAAAATTATCAGAAAAGAATTACTCCACCTAGTAGCTTACAAACTTATACTGTTATACATGACAGCCAAGCAACAACCATTCATCCACCGATAATATAGTTCCCTTTCCATTCTGACTCCCCGCCATCGCATAAAATAATCAATTGCTTTTTTCTAATAGGTCAATAAGAATATCCAACTTATGCCACTCAATTCTTATTTCTTATATTTCAGAAACAAGGAAAACAAAAAACTCTCATATCATAGCTGCTTTTAAGGGAACAAGATTAAGACCAAAGAAACCCATACTGGGGTAGATGCAGAATTTGAATGACACAAGCTAGTTAGAACAGCAACTTCAGCACTAACAGAAATGAATAACCTCAAAATCAAACAAAGGGATAAAAAGAGAAGCAGAGAGCATAAGCAAACCTCGGGTAGCTCTTGCAGACGGATAAGAACCCTGTCAGCTTGTGGAACAACCTGCAAAGACCAAATGTAAGTTTAGCATAACAATTAGCGAAAAAAAAAAAAAAAGGATACCCCAAAGAACAATCCCGCTTATAAATACACATAAATTGTCTAACTCGGATAATGCCTTGCCGGGTTCCCATTTATTAGCAAGTGCTTTGATTCTAAGAGAATTTCTTCGAGACCCCGCTGGGAAAACACACACACACACACACACACAAAAAAAAAAAAAAGAAACTGATTAGAAATAAATAATTAAAGAACAAAAAGCAGATGGTGTTGTAGAACAGAGGGAGTAACGCTAACTAACCGAGAAGTTTGTGCGTGGAGAGAGAAGGGATGGTAGGCTTGTTTAGAGCAAAGGTTTTTGGAACCGAGAGAAATGTAGACGCCATGGATAAGAAGCCGGCTATGACAACTAGTTGAGAGCAAGATAGCGTTTGGCAAATCAGTAGCTCTCGGCCGCTCCTCAGGGTTTTACTTTATAAGCCCGCCTAACGTCGGAGTTCTAGAGACTTCCTCACTTTCTGTTTTGACGAACAAAATTAGGGGAAATAAATATGAGTCTTTTCATTCTTACTCTTCTTGAGTAGCGAATATGGACAAAAGTCAAATAATGCATTTCAATCTTATGATATCCAGCGGAAGTTGTATCAGATAGCAAATAATTCATTATATATTATCTTGAAATTTCATATTTTAATTTTAATATTAAATTAATAAATCTGATTTTAAAAAAAATAACAATACTATTGTGATAATATGCTTTAAGGTAAATCTATCAAACCAAATCAATCAGTCTAGTCTAGTCTAGTCTAGTGGTATTTTATTTCAAAAACCTTTGTCTTTGCAAGCAAAGACCCAATAATAGGCCAATATTAATATACGATACTGATAGTAACATTTTCCATTAAAAGGTATCCAAAGTGGAAGGGCCATTAGGGGCAGTCAATTCTATTGAAGGAAAAAAAAGATATCGAAAGAGGAGAAAAGGAAAATAAAACAAGAGAGCCAGCTTCCATTTTAATCATCATCCCAGTTTTCACGACCATGGTGGGTCCATTTAATTCCCCTGCTTTTGAAATATCGACCATTTCCATCGTACATTTGAATCAACGGCTACATTGGACATGGGACCACCATTCCCATCATTTGTCCTTAATCTTTGTAATTTCAATGCACTTTATCCCCCTACTTTTTGGGTTTTTTCCCGGAAAAAATTTTCATTCGCGTTTAACATTCACACCTAGCTAACAATTTAATTTAATTTAATTTCTTTTGGTATCAAAAGAAGCAGACCCAACTTTTTCATCTGGAGCTCGGCTAGGGTTTTCCCTTTTCTCCTTATCCGTTTTTATTTTTTTTGCTGTTTCAGTCTTTGTGTGGAAAGGACCACCAGGGGTCTCAACTCAACATAACAAGTTTTGCTAATTATGGCGATGAAGAAGCTCTGTTTCTATGAGTGGATTCTACTATGTCATCTACTGCTAGCAACTGTTGTTTGTTCCAAGCACCATGGTAAGATGCTTGCACCTTTCTCTTTGTTCTGTTTTTGCTGTTATTATTACATCATCTACTCCTTGATTTTTTTTTTTTGTTTCTTTAGACACTAACTACAGATATATGTCTCTTACTTCAACTATTAGGTGTCTTGACACTAAACCTGTTTCTCTTTCTTTTTTTTTTTGGTTGCAACTGCTATTGGAAGTGCCAAGAAACTTGCAAAAGATTTTGAAAATGTGGTAGACTGGTAGGACATATAAAGTGATTATAGTCCTTTTCCTTTGGGCGGATGGGTTTGAAAGAGTGAAGAGAATGTTCTATCCAGTTCGATTCTTCGATAGACAGAGTGTAATTCCCTACTAAGAACCCAGGAGTAAGAAAACCTTCACTCGATTGATTAGGCAACGTTTAGAACTGTAGTGCTTCTCTCCTTTCACGTTCCCTAGATTTCTTAGCAGTCAAATGTTGAACAATGTAAAAAACAACTTCCCTTAGCAATCGGAATGCATATTCAATCAAGATGAGTGCTGATACTGATGTGTTAGACCTGAAGATAATATGGAAACCATTTTAGGCAGAATGGAACTGTTATCCGTCCTGACAGTCTTTTATCTGGAATTTGGATGATTACTCCAAGTACCTGGATCATTACCCATATAGATTCAATTACAGCTTGTGTCAAACTTCATGAGCAAAGTTTGGGGGTATCTAGTTGTCCTGATTATTTGGTCTAGCCGGGTCTTGCGCACCTTTAGCAGTCAGAGGATACCTTTCTTTTTATAATGAGTTCCATATCAGTAGATAAGCCTCCTTTCATGTCCTGTTTTAGAAGGGGAAAACAAAAAAAGGAAGGCAGAGTTAAAAGTCTTTTACTTCATCAATGCCTGGGCCACTAGTCTGCACCTCAATTTAAAAGGTATAGTAGCTAAATTTGGCTACTTGCATGAAGATATTTTAAGCTTATCATTATGAAAGTTTCAAAGAAACACAAGATACGACCAAGCGAGAATTATGCTAAGGGGAGACATGATCATGGACATCATTTATACTATTAGTAGCACATTGTTTCCACTCCTTTATACGTGCATTAACTTGAGATATCTCTAGGTCGAGCATTTCTATACATCAGTTATTTTGATAACTTGTGAAGGTATTCTGTTTCATTCGTTTCTTCATCTAAGTTCACTGACACCTTGAATTCTTAGATGAACTACTGGACTACTGCATTCTCGATGAGTTTCGGTAAATCTCACCAATCTATGTCCAAATTATTATTAGGCAATCTATCATCAACTTCCCTTCTGATCTAGATTACTTTCCATCTACGCACTTTTTAAATAGAAAGAGAAACTAATTCTTCTATTTATTTTATCTGAAAGCTAGGTTAGAGATTGAAGAAGATGCTTTATTGAGATACTAGAACAGTTAGTCATTTGGTTGTTCAACTTTTACTTGCAGCCAGCATCCATTGAATTGAAAACATTGAGCCAATAGAAAGGGCTCTTTTATTCAGTACCAAAACATTAGTAGTTGTATTCAACAAGTCAAACTTCGGTGCCCTGCTGTTAATAAGATATAAAACATCTATCTTTATCTTTATCTTTATTCTTTCCTTCTACATTGCTTTTATAAAATTTATAACCTTGTATCTCAGTCATGCTGTAGAGAAGAAATTTGAAACATGATTGCTCACCTCTCTGTAACATTTCATCTTTCAACTCTTTGGCATGCAAAGCTGCATAAGGTTTAAATGATTCTGGTACATTGTTTACATAATGTTGTGTGGCTAGATATACCAGGCTTGATTCTTGTGAGTCCATGTAAGGCATTGGTTCGTAGGGTCTTTTTATCTGCCAAAACATGAAACATGGCCATTATGGTTGAACGGTGAGACATGGTGTAATGGCATAACCCAATGTATTTTAGTTTGCAATTATATTTGTTACCTACTCACAGAACGTATTGTTCGTTTTTGGCATATTGAACTCCTCTAAAACTGGCCTGTATTTGCTGCCTGTCCTCAGGAAACCCTGCAAATGATCTTGTTGAGATTATTAACCAGAATAGAACTGCTGAAAAACTTCCACAACTAAATGACAGCCCGGGTCTTGGGTGCATGGCCCTCCAGTATGTTGAGTTATGCAAGGGGAACTGCAGTGGCGACAGTGCTGTAAACTGTAAGCCACCAGATGATGACTTCACTGAAGTTTTTGCTCCTAATTGTGGTGTAGAGCTGCCCACTATTGGCACCATCACTGGCCACATTGTGGGTTGTCAATCCAAATATACAGAGCCATCACTAGCCTTTGCAAATGTTCTTGTTAAAGACAAGAAGACCTTATCTCTTCTGAGAAATAAATCGCATAGTGAGGTGGGAGTTGGGTTGGTGGGGTTCCATAAAGGTCCCTTCTTTTGGTGTATTCTTTTTAGTAATGGTCGGACAAATTCTACATTTGTTCTTGAAGATCGTGGTGAAGGGATCAAGCAGAAGAAAGGGTGCTATAGTGGAAGTTTCTTTCCTTGCAATGCTGGACAGAGACCTGCCATGTTTTTTAACTATATTATTATTTTGAGTTATTTATTCATTTCTCTGTTAAGCCACATATGATTGGATATCATGAACTGCCTAATGAGACAATGAGTGGAGATTTTGTAACTGAAAATTGTCCTTCCGCGTGCATTCCCACTTTTCTTTCTTTTTCTTCAGTCTGTGTAACTACTGCACGTCCCTGAGATCCTGAATGAATTTTTGAAATTGACACCGCCTAGTTGCTTTGAGTAAGCCCTGTTCCTGTGCCAAACGCTAGATACAAGTTCAAAGGCTTGAAAGCAAACACAGCAGACTAGTTTCAGTTGTCCTGAATGCTCTACATGTGAATTGCTTGATCTTAATTCATGGTTAAAAATAAGGATAATTATTTGGTTCCTGATGATAGAGTTTTCTAATTCCAAAAGTAAAGTTAAAAAATTATCATATGTTTTTTTTTTTTTTAATATACAATAAAAACATGTGGTATTTTGTAATTTAGTTTATAAGATTAAAAAATTTTATTATCGATATACTGTATATTTATTTTAAAAGTAATTCTAAAATCGAGTTTGGATTTCTTTTTCTCTCAATTGAAAATGTGTGGTCAACGAGCATCAACCCAGCTGCTGTGGGATTGTATTTTCTCATCTGCATCTTGGGTTGGACTTATAGTTATGGCTGCTAAAATCCCTCCTAGCTTAACACTAGTAGGCTGGGTTGGACTCACCACCTTATGTCTTGGGCCCCGTCGCCTTTTAAGAACTTAATTCCAAACCCTCAGAAAAGAAACAAAAGTCAGTAAAAGAGTTTGTTTGCCATACACAACCACATTAAAGAAGCTTACGTATCCCTTTCAAGATAGCAGAAGGAGATTAAAAAAACCCCAATAATTAAGGTGATTTAAGTTGAACAAACAGGACCAAAACTACTTTATATAGCTACCAAAATGATTGAATAGGAACAAAACAATAGTTAACGGTGAAAGCAAAATGTCACCAACGTATAAATGTATAAAGAGGATAAAATCCAAAAGAAATTTGTCTTCTCTTTCTCTCTTTGTACAATTTACGATTGGGAGTGAAAGATAATACATGTATTAAGAGATAGGTGGCAATTAGTAGTTATTCAATGGATCAAATCCTCAATGAAAAAAAAAAAAAAATGAAGGAAGCGAAGCAGCTGCACCTTAACCACTCAGCAGTTACAGTGGGAACCTCTTTTTGCCTTTCTTTTTTTTTTTTTTTTCAAAATAAGTGCCGTGATGTTGTACGTGTTTGTGAACATGTGGTCTTAATTCTCTTTCTTCAGTTTGGTTTTTTTGTCTTCAAACT
>JBBYHK010006597.1:0-11990 GCA_038382065.1 Adansonia grandidieri | reverse complement strand
GTTATATTATTATCAGACTCTAATTATCAATACTTGAAATTATAATAATAATAATAATAATAATAATAATAATAATATTCAAAAAAGTATCTAAAATTTTACTACTAATATACATAAACTTTTAATATTTAATGAGTTTTACTAATTATATTAAAAAATGATAAATTGATGATATACTTTATTGACAATACTTTCAAAGCTCATGATAGCATTTATTTTTGATAAATTATTATTTTATCATTATATAGACCTGCTCAAGGATCGAGCTATTCACTTGGCCTAATTGGACCTGGGTTTAGGTTCTCATATTTTAGTTTCAGACTAGCCCAATCCGACTCGAAACAGTTATTTTAAATTAAAATAAAATATATTTTATTTGATTTTAATTATAAAATATATAAATATTAGTAAAAAAATTCTTTAATGTGATGAACAATAATTCTAGCTTGAACAGGTAGGTTTAGGCACATTAAATAAGGGCCTGCGCTTGGGATTTTAAAAAATTCAAGCCGCGGCTGACCCAACTCATAAGCAGGCTTAATCATATATAAAATATCAATTAAAATTTTAATGTTTAATTAAATTATATATAGTATTAATTTTCAATATTTAATATTTGATTCATTTTTGATATGGTATTATTTATTATGGCTTTCATATTTTTTGATTTATCTAATTATTTTGTTATACAATTATCAGATTCTAATTATCATTACTTGAAATAATAATAATAATAATAATCAAAAAAGAATTTAAAATTTTACTACTAACTTACATAAACTCTCAATATTTAATGAGTTTAACTAATAAAATTAAAAAAAAATATGATGAATGGATGATATATTTTATTAACAATGTTTATTAAAGCTCATAATATGATTTATTTTTTGATAAATTAATATTTTATTATATATAGACCTATTCAAAAGTCGGGCTATTCACTCGGTCCAATTGGGTCTGGTCCAATTTCTCATATTTTTATATCAGACTAACTTCACCTGACTCAAAACAAGAAATTTAAATTAATATATTTTATTTAAATTTAATTATAATATATATAATATTAATAAAAACTATTCTTTAATGTGATAAATAGTAATTCTAGTTTAAATAGATAAGTCTAGGCACGGCGTGAGATTAAAATTTTAAAAAAATTTAAACTGTGGCCTAGCCCAACTTATGAGCAAGTTTAATCATATTTGAAATATAAATTACATTTTTAATATTTAATTAAATTGTTAGAAGAATATTAAAATAAAATTAATTATTAAAGTTTTTTTTTTATAAAAAACTATTTGATTATAATTTCTTCATATTTATTTTTAGTATTAAATTTGAGTTCCAGTTCACGTCGGGCTTGGGTTTAGCTTTTTTCGAGTTCGAATCATTTCGGATTTGGGTCATTTCGAGTTCAGGTTCTTTCGGGTTTGGGTCATTTTGAATTCGGACTATTTTGGGTTCGGACAATTTAGGTTCGAGTTTTTTCGAATTCAGGCTATTGACTTTTGATCAAATCAAATTTAATTTAAATTTTTTTGAATGAATTTTCGAATTTGGATTTATTTTGCCACTAGTTATTATGATGAGTCTTATCTTTATAATGATGGGAAGGTAAGTTATTATTTTTAACGCTTGCCTACAAGGCAAACTTGATTACTAATTTATATTTTCAACAAATCAACAAGTATCTTTAAAATTTCTCTGTCCAAAATTTATGAAAAAGATTTAAACAATCACGGTAAGTAATTGCTTAGACACAATTTATTTAGTAGCATAAACAAGTGGTTGTAATAAACATATTTTAAAACAACTTATTATGTAATGAAAATCATTGGATATACCTTTAACATAGGCAAAGGTCGATATCGTAATTCATACAGTTATATAATATTCGTATATTTTATCATATGTTATGATTATATTTAAAATATTTTATATTTATATAAATTTTAATATCTTAATAATTTATATTATATTAATTTTTCAAAAATTCGTATGTTCATGTTGTAATTGTATTTTTTATATTATGTTTTAAATATTTTTCATATCGTGTTCTTGTCATTTAGTCATGTCTATCTGACATTACCGCCACCGGGTAATGTGAAAAAGATTTTTGCAAAAATAAATGATCATTTTGCATCTAAATTTAAACATTAGTAAAACTCATTTTTTTTTAGCAGTGATCATTTTGTTCAAGGAACTTCCAAGTAAGTAGCAGAAATTTTCACTTGACCATTGGCAGGGTCCACTTTTGAAGCTCTTCGAAAACAACTTTGCCCTCGAGTTTCTCCAATAGGCATATTTTGAGGGGGGAGTGCATGAGAGAATCATGTGATGAAGAAAAAAGAATCATGTTATGACAAGGGTCAGATTTCAAACATCGCATAGGAGCCAGACACAAGAATCAAGCAAAGTCTGCTCACTTATTAACATGTGTTGTATCTATACCTGTATTACATCTGATATACCTTCCTATTATATAAAATAAGACGTGATATTTCAGACATAAAAATAGAAACAAGACTAAAGAACAGCTGACGGTTTTCAGTGAGTTTTTTAAATCAAAATCTTAATCAAATATATGGAATATGGTAACAGAGGTGGTGTTGCTTGTTCATTGTCCTTAATATAAGTTTGTTATGTCTATAATAGGGAGTATATTACTTACAATAATTGTACTACAATTAACTAATAAAAATTTATAATTATATAGGTCTTATTAAAATATTATGTGATATCTATACTCATAAATGGTTGACTCCTACATAATTCTTGAATGTATTTGAATGATTAGAGTATTATAGTTAAAAAAATTATCGGTGATATGCCCTAGATGATACCAAATTCATATTGCATGTCAATTGCAGTAGAGACGCACTAGTCATAGGTAAGAACGATTAAGATGACACATTCATGGAAGCCTTCTCACCCTAATATCCGGATGGTCTATTATTTGAGGAAGTAACTGTTTTTAGAGCATATATTATTCATGGTTTAGAAATTGTTCCTTTATCTTATCTAATTGAAAATAACATAAAATAAAAGATAAGAAGATTTGGACGGTCTGCACTCCAGCAAAGTTTAAGCATGGCAATGGTGATGGGAAAATGGACCCTCAATCATAACTCTCAAGTCTCAACTATGAATTTTCATAACCAATGCCTATAACAAATCAGAAGGTTAAGGGTCTGAATCTATTGGGGCCTTCGCTGTTTTGTCTTTGTGTCGGTGATCGATTATTGCGTCAGGATATCGTCTTCATAAACTGAATATCTGACTACAATGCATGGTGCGACGCTTCAAAGGTTTGTGTTGTCTCATACCATTTTTCCAAAGTGTCAATATGTTGTGGTGTCTCATACCATATTTTCCGAATTGTCATTCTTTGCTAGAATTCACAAAAACTAGACTTCTTACCTGACAAAAGAATCGAAGGGCAGACCATGGCCCTTATCATCTTTGCTGGGTTCGTTTTTCAGTTGATAATTTTGTACGCATTTGAAAATTACTGACTTTGGATTTATCTACAAATCAACCAAAACAATATTAATGCGTCACCCCGGATTTAAATTACTGTCAAAGATAAATTATTATAATGATAGATAAATCAATAAACATTACAGTTATTGAAATCGTTGCAATAGTAATTTTTTTTATTTTGCATAATTTATTGTAAAATATAATAATTATAATTATAATAAAAAATATTTTTAAATAATTTTTAGGTTAAAATATTAGAAAAAATTTAAATTTTACTACTTTATTTAGACGAGTCTCTATACTTTTATTACACCCAAATAGACCTTCAATCTTTAATTACTATCCTATTAAGTCATTAAACTTTAAATTGTATCCATCAAAACCTATAACCTTTAATTTAAATATAAATACACCCTTTAACATAATTAGAAGTGTCCATGAGCTGAGCCACATTATATCATAGTCCAAAAACTTTTCAAATTTCTTGCCTTAGCCCGAGAGCTCTAATTACTATTCATAAATTAATAAAAAATCAAAAATTATTTTAAGATTAATGTTTATATATTTTTTTATTATTAAATAATCATTTAAGTCGGACTAAGCTAATTTAAAATGAGAAATTATATTTTCAAAGCCAGACTAGAATTAGTAACTCGATCTATTGACAAGTCTAAACATAAATCAACCTTTCATTAAATAGAAATTTATTTAAATACAAATAAAAAATATATCTTATTTTAATATAATAAAAATATAAAAATTTATCTAAATAAAATAAAAAGGTCTAAAAATTTTTTTAATAGAGTTAGGAAAGGCCGGGTCCCTGGGACCCACTCTTTTTTGCCTATTCCAGGTATACTGCAATCCGTATAGACCTCCACTTTAAATCTAGGTGTCCCTGAACGATGTCCCAAGGACAAAATCCTAGTGGCGCAGCTTGAACCCAGGACTTAAGACTAGCTTAAGCCGCAAGCTCAAATCTCACCAATGAGCTATTCCTCATGGAAACAATTTTGATAGTAGTTTATGGTATTCAAAAATCTTATATTTACAAAAGAAAAAACTTTTATTCAAATTTATTAACTGTAACAAATTATTAAGTATTCATACCTCACATATAACGAATATCAATAACATAAAAATCTAAATTATAAAATAATTATCATAATATTATTTTATAATCGTTATTTAAATTCTCGATCCTCTTTTACGCAAAGATGTCATTAGTTCTTTCATCCGTAAAGTGTATAAAATGTCTGTCCGAGGTATAAAGTTAGGGTAGATAACGGAAAGATGAGAACAAAAGTCACCGGTTGGTTTACCGAAAAATCCTAATGAGGCCATGGGCTAATTAGACATGGTCCAGAAAATCTTAGGCGGTTCTCTCGAGCATGAGTCACCATCTACTTGAAGGCTTGACTTGAAATAATGCTCCATTTATTTATTTCTGATAATGATGAGCGTTGCGGACATGACGTGGACCCTCCTCAAGCTTTGGCCAAAAATTATCAACATCAAGAAGGAAAACGAAAGCGAAAACGAAAACAGAGAATCAATGGCTGCTGCGGGTTGTTAATCAAAGGGAATCCCTCCTGTCTTGCTGCTGTGCTGATGGTGCTTTATCAACAAACATATTTGACTGCAAGTAATGCATTAATTTTGAGTCACATAATTTGAACAACTTGTTGTAGCATATAAGAGGTGGGTTTGTCATCTTTTGGAGTGTGTCACCCTATTTAATATCCTAAATGCATCTTTGGTTCTTTAGCATATTATTACCAATCACTTTTATTTCTTTATCCCAATTTAAACATACAGTAACCAAACATTATGCATAAATTTTTTTTTTGTTCAACTTACATCAAGCCAAACATTTTTTTTTTGTTGAGATTATACATTAAGCCAAACATGATATAAATAGCATTTGAAATCAGTTCATGTAATCTCAATTAATTAACCAGCCATGTTACAACTACCATTCATCTGGTTTTTCTTTTTTTTTTTTTTGTCCCAAGACTATCATTCATGGTTTCTTGTTAGGAACCAATAAAATGATAGACTTTGTCACTTGATGGTCAATTAATTAGTTTGAACTCAGTTTCGTCTGATTGCTGATCATTATATGGACTTTTTACACTTGATCTTGGCCCTTTTTTTTTTTTTTCCCAGATAGAAAGGCATCCGAGACATTGAAACCTCATAATAATAATAACAACAACAACAATAATAACAATAATAATAATGGGTCAGAACCCAAACCAAATCTGCCAATCGATTTCTCAAGTTTGGGTTCAGAATCCAAACGGACTATAGCCCTCAAAACCGAAAATAGGCCCACTAAAGTCGACTTAGACTCTCAAACTGCAAGCGGGTTTTGATGTTACCGGAAAAAGAAAAAAAGTTTCGGATACATCAAATGAACGACCGTCACTGCCTCGAACTCCACACATTACTTTGGTTTACATTATTTCTAATCTATTAACAACTATTTTGTCGATACATGGTCTTTATGTTTTTTTTTTTTTTAAAGAAGAAACTATAAATAAAGCCTCCGCTTCCTTGAAGTTTAATTTTTTTTTAATAATTTTTAATTATTAATAAAAATTAATATTAAATTTAATTTTATTAAATAATAAATTATATATTTAAATTTTGTATTTGCAATTGGATATAGCTTTTAAATCGATTCAGGAATTAATGTGTAGATTAATCTTTTTAAATACATCATTTAAAAATAAAATAAATAAATTTATCTTTTTAAAAAAAATTATCAAGCCAGTCCGTTATGAATCTTAAATCGACATGCAAATCAATATATGGACTAACCCTTTTAAATATATCATTTAAATTAAATAAATAAATTTATTTGCTTAAAATTTTTTTGAGCAAGTCGAGTATGAATTTTAAATTGACATCTAGTCAACGTACAGATCAACACTTTTAAATAAACTATTTAAAAATTAAATATAAATAAAAAATTTAAATATAAAAAGTTTAAAATAAATTTTTTAGAGCTAATTAGGTACATATTCTAAATCGACCTATAAAATTATAGTATGGTCATCAACTCTTTTAAATATATCATTTAACAATACAATAAAAAACTTAAAATCAATTATAAAATAATAATTTTTTTCCTAGCGAGTTGGGTATAAATATTAAATCAAACCATAAGTTTCTATGCTAACCAGTCCTTTAAAATAAATAAATTAATATTTTTTATTGTAGTGCCTTACTTGTTAGCTAAGTGCTAGCTTAAATGATACAATATTGTCATTAGAGATTATGAGTTTAAGAGAATTTAAATACGTAATATTTTTTTAAGTAAATTTAAATAAAGGGTTAAAAGATCATCATTAGATAAAAATTTTCGTAAAAAAATTATACGCTTTATTGGTTTTTTGTTTAAAGAGAGTTTTTTTTTTTCAAAAAAAAATATGCATATATTTTATTCAAAATTGAATATTTGAAATAATTAGGCTTTAAGATCCGTAAGAAGTTAAATAAGCCTATCCCTTTTGAGGTTCAAGAAATTAACAATTGAAATCAACTAGTACTTGCTAGGTATAATATGAGAGATAAAGTACATTTATATTGATAAAAAGAGTTTAAAGTTTGATTTTTAAGTGTACTTTTAAGGAAGAGTAATCACAAACTTCAATATTAATTTTACGTTGTAAAACGGATCCAGATATCTATTAAAATATAAAAAATATATATATAAAAAATTATGTGATAACTTTTTTTATTTTTTATAATTAATTTATTAAGAAAGATAAAATATCTATATTTATTAAGTAAAAATCTGAAAAATTAATTTTAAAAGAGAAAACATTTAATATTTACATTTGTTTTTTTAAATTTAGAATATTAATCTCAGTTGTGAAATTTTACATTTAACTAACTCTAATGTACAAAATAATTATCAATTTATATGTTGTATAAAGGATGCTCTTCTATCAAAAATGAGTTAATGCGGTTGAATAATCAATTTCTCTTTGATTAATGGTATGATCTCTCATCCTCACCAACCGAACACCCTTCATTATGGAGTATCGCAACCATTATCTAATGCCCATCTCATACAACCACAATTTTTTTTCTTTTTTTTAGAGTGGCTGACTCTGCTAATCCCTACAGCCCATTCCATTAATTTATTATGGTGTCTGGTGTGGATGTTGATACTGAAAATTGTTTTTGTTCATCAGCAAGTAGTGACTGTCACTTTCTCTTTACTTTTTCAACATTTTCTTTTTTGCTCTTCCCATATAAAATCATCTAATTTCAAACTCGAAAATCGAAATGATGTTTTTAATATTTTATAAGCTAGCTGGTCATTTCTTCAACAAGGATTTGACTATGGAGAACTCCACCGACAATTTTGAAGTTGGGATGGAAACTTCATTATAATTTGCCAGTAGAATTCAATTTCATTAAGAGATTAAACCAGAAATTAAACAGGAGTTTCCAACAGCCGGAGATCTCAAATACCCCCCGAACAAACCAGCCTTTAAAAGAAGTCCTTTCCTATTTGATACAATTTCGAAACTCTGTAGATGTGATCATAACTTCTGCTGTCAAACACTGCTGCTAAAATGCAGTTTGAAGTGTTTCTGTTGGATTGACAGCAACCTTCATGGCATTGATCGTACAATGATTGTCGCTGCGTTTAATTATTTTTCGCTTGCTTTGAGTGGGTATAACATTTAGTGCCCCTTAACTATAGGCCAATTTTGTGCAGCGTACGGAGAGATAATTTTTGTTAAAAGAAGCAAATAATTTGTACCACAAATTCACGCCCCCCAACCCTCTTTCCATGATTGTTCTTGGTCGTCGAGACTCAAGGACTCCGGAGGGGCCCCAACGCATACATCATTTGATTCTTCCAATTCGACCCACATCAACTTTTACCCCAGCATCATTTAAGAATGGCCCTTTGAGTAACCATCACATCGATCCCTTCACATCCTGCCCATATTATTGTACCTTTTCTTCTACGGCATTAGTGCATTGAATTATTGAGATTAAAAATATAATATAAAGACGATTAGTAGTCCAATCAAACAGGGATGAAGTCACTAACACCTAAATTGAACCTCTATTTGTTCATTAAACATTAGGAGCCACCATGGCAAATCTTGCTTTTGACGAGCTACTTGTGCCACTTATAGTTACGGGGACTTACGGGGAAACGGGGAACGTTCCTTGAGGAGCGGTTCCGTAAGGCCTCAAAGTAATCGGTATAATTATTTTTTTTATTTTTTATATATATTATTATATAATAATATATAAAATTATTATAATTACGTAAATATATTATAAATTATATAAATTATTATTATTAAAAAATTTAAAATTATTAATAAATATTATAGTTATATAAGTTATATTATCAATTACATATATTATTAAGATTAGTAATATAATTTAATATTACATATTTTTATTATAATTACACATAGATATTATTTATATACATAAATTATGATAAAAGGTAATAAAAGTTATAATACATAAATTTATTAAATTTACATAAAAATTTTGTAAGTTATAAAAATTTATTACAATTAAGTAATAAAAAATAATACCACATAAAACATTATAATTACATAAATTATATTATCTATTATACATGTATATTACACATAAATTATATTATCTATTACACATTTTTTTATAATTATACATAAACTTTATTTACTTACAAAAATTATGATAAAAGTTAATAAAAGTTATAATACATAAATTTATTACATTTACATAAAAATTTTATAAGTTATATAAATATATTATCAATAGGTAATAAAAAGTACTATATCAGAAAATATTATAGTTACATAAATTATATTATCTATAACATATATTTATTATCATAGGTAATATGAATACATATTAAATCTTTTTATGTAATTTGTGTTATATATAATATATTTGTGTAAAGAATCTTAGAAGATAATGTATATATTAATTTGTTATCTACAAATATTATCGAATTTACATATAAGTATTATAGATTTACATATAAATACTATCTTTTCTATAATATATGTATGTAAAATATTTCTTTAAAATATTTCTTTAAGAAAATTAACTATAATTTTCTAGAAATTATTTTTTGTTATTTATTAAATATATTATATGTGTGAGAAATTAATTTTTGTAGTAATTTTTTAAGTAAAAAAGTTTTCATATTTTTTAGTTTAATAATTTATTTTGGTATATAAGTAATAATTATTTTATATAAAAAAATTAATTTTTTGATTAAATTTATAATTTTTTATTAGTTGATAAAATTATAGCTTAGCATTGCAAAAATTTCATATAAATATTATAATTTACATAATATTTATGTGTAATTTATGTAAAGAATCCTTGAATATAATAAATGTATATAATTTTTACATACAAACATTACTAATTTACATACTAACATTATATATTTACATAAGAACATTGCTAAATCTGTAATATATGTATGTAAAATATTTCTTTAAGAAAATAATTATAATTTTCTAGAAATTATTTTTTATTTTTTATTATATATATTATATGTGTGGGAAATTAATTCTTATAGTAATTTTTAAAGTGAAAAAAGTTTCCATATTTTTTTAGTTTAATAATTTATTTGGGTATATTAGTAATAATTATATTATATTAAGAAAAAAATTAATTTTTTGATAAATTTATACATTTTATTAGTTGATAAAATTACAACTAAATATTATAAAAATTACACATAAATATTATAATTTACATAATGTTTATGTGTAATTTGTATTATATGTAATGTATTTGTGTAAGGAATCTTTGAAAGTAATGTTTATATATAATTTATTACATACAAACATTAACGAATTTACATACAAATATTACAGATTTACATAAGAACATTACCAAATCTATAAGGTATTATGTAAAATATTATTTTCAAAAAATTACTTTAATTTTTTCAAAATTATTTTTTATTTTTATTAAATAATTATATATGAAGGTTTACATAAAAATTCGCTCGACAACTATCTATGCAAGCCCAAATTCAAACAGTAATTGAGCTTCTATCAAGAGTTTATCATAAAATATATTATATATATATCGACCTCCACCCTACATATATATATATATATATTACGTGGGAAGTCGATTCCCTTGTAAAAAAAGGGCTCCCCTTTTTATATTATATATATATATTGTATATTATATATTATATATAAATTATATATATTAAAAATATTTTTTAAAACTAATCAAAATTTAAAATATTTTCTATTAAAATTAAAATTATTTTTAAAAAATTAAAAGCATATATATATTTTATATGTGATATATAATATAAATTATATAAAAATTATACATATTATATATAATATATATTATATAATACATATATAATATATAATATTATATCATAATATAATAATATATTATATATAATAAAAATAAAAAATATTTTACACTAGATAATGAATTACTATTTAAATAATAATATATATTAAAAATATATTATATTAAATCTTGGATTATTACATAAAAATAAAAAATAAAAAATATTTTATATAATATATATTATATATAAACTATATAATATATATTTTATTAATATATATCATATAATAAAAATAAAAATATTTTTATTAAATCTTAAATTATTATTTAAAAATAAAAAAATAAAAATATTTTATATTAAATACTAACGTGATGTTGTTAGGCGCTGAGGCAAAAATATATAGTGAGAATTACAAAAAAGTAAAAGGTAATAATAATTATTAAAAAAATAAAATTAAAAAAATAATTTAAAAGAAGAAAATCAATTATTAGAATTATTAATAAGAAAATTATAATTATCATTTTATCTCTATTTTTCATCTCATCTTTTGGTTGCCTTTTCTCCAACAGTAATTTAGTAGAGATTATAAATTATATATATTAAATTATAATATATATTATTTATTATTTTTTTGTTTGCAATCTTAAAGATTAAAATTTTTTACCTAAACAAAGATCTTCAAATATAGTGAGTCATGATTATCTCACTATATAAGAATAATTAACTGTATTTTTTAGTTTTTGCTTACAAGTTTTTTTTTTTGTTTCTATTGGAATGTCATCCTCTCATTATACAAAAATAATTAACTTCAGCATATATAAAATTATGCTTAAGGTGATGTCGATCATACATGAACACGATTACTTTGTATATGTGCTTTACATTTAGTTATAGTGTGTCATACATCTACTTATAGTGAGTCGTATATTTAGGTATAGAGAGTTATAAGAAGTCGTACATTTATTAATTACTTTTTAATATAAAATATTTTTAATATTTTATTATTTATTATATATTATATAATATATTATTATGTTATTTTTATAATATTATATATTATTTTAATATGTATTATATAATATATAAATATATATTATATATAATCTATATTATTTTAAATTTTTAAAAAATAATTTGGATTTAATATTAAATATTTTTTAATTTTTATTATTTTTAATTATTTTTT